>JBCNJP010003948.1:0-20467 GCA_039602395.1 Deinandra increscens subsp. villosa
ATAATAACCATTTAATACATTTAATACATACTTGTAAAAAGACCAGCGCGTGGCCGCGGGTTCATTTGGTTCTTTGTACGTCTCTTGTTATGCTTTGTTGCTTAACGGTTTTCTAATTAGTTTGAGGCCCTTTACTTTAAAATAGTCATTATTGCCTGGCTTACTAAAAGAATAAATTTGAGACTTTAAACATATCACAGCCCCATGTCTTTACAATTGGGATCATAGTATTTGGGAAGTGATTCTACATTATTTTGGACTGCATTCAAGCTTACGTTAGACATAATTTATCCATTTTTTACTTTTTTGTGGTCAAACTATTTTTGTTCGGGAAAATATATTCGAATTTGAGTTTCATCAAATTGATTATTGTTTATTTATTCTTATATCTCAGTTTCATTATATCTTTTCTAATCGATTTCCACTTCTAATTTGAAGTTTGATTCATGTTTGGCTGAAATCGCAATTTCACAGTATTCATCTTCTTCGTCGAGCTCTTCAATGGTGGAATTCAAATTCTGTACAAACTGATTCAATCTTGATATCATTTGTCACAACCCGAGAAAATGACTGAATGTGGGCATGTGACTGATTTGGCATCATGGCCATGGTTACGAATGATTGACGTCTAATGAATATTTAGTTAACCATTTGATTTTCGAAAATATAAGTTTCAAACATTTATTTAAACATCTAAAACCATGGAAGCAGAAATAAGGTAGTGGTTACATGATAAGTTTTCCAAAAGACATAATCATGAGATTTATAAACATAACTACCCTAAGGCGTAATGCGTCTAAATCTCCAAAATGAAATGCATGAACACACGGCAGGCAGACCATGATATGACAAGCAGGATCGTAACAGAGAAACATGGAGTTGTAGTCTCTAATCACCTGAGAATTCAAGAATTTAAAAAGGTCAACAGAATTGTTGGTGAGTTCACAGGTTTTATGACACTAGAACTGTTGGAATTTATGTTTGAAAATGTTTAGTCTGTCAAGATATTAGTTTATTTGACACTGTTGTTGTAAAGATTAATCATGGACCTTGAAATCAAAACTAACTGTTTACTCACTCCTGATGTTCTTCCCCAAGAACACCGAATGACCAGAATAACAAATGTACCCCTTGACTATAACCATGGAGTCATGACTGGAGCGACCAAGTCAGGTCAGGGTCGTCAACCCAAATAGATCTACTCACAAGCTATCGTTTCGAATGAACTAATTGAACTCAATTAATAGTGAGACTTAGGCATATAACATAAATCAACATGAATACACAGATTTGGGGATATGAAAAGAACATGCAATCAATACTTCTTACAGTTATCATAATATCTGAAAAAAATGAAATTGAAAAGTAATCATTGAATTCTCCCCCAAGTTAGAAAACAGAAATGAAAAAGGGGCCGTGAAGACTCACTTGTTTGAAGATGGATTGACAAGTATAATTGGTTGAACTTAGCCTAGCAAACGTCTACAAGGTAATGTTATGACGTATTAGGGTTTGGTTATCTTGAGTTAGTGAATACGTCACTCAATGTTCAAGGTTAAGTCTCGACTGTTATTACCCGATGGCAGTGATGGAAATCCTAGGATATTATTTATTGGCTAATAAATAATATTGAATTTGATGGAATTTATTATTTATTTAAATAAATAAATAATACTTAGATTTTTACATTTGAAAAATAAATATTGAATAATATGGATTATTTTTCATTAAGCGTTATGAAAATTATAAATATTTAATTCATTAAATATTTGTAAGGTTTTGAACCCTTTAAGTTAATAAATAAAAACTTTCATTTATTAAGGTTCGAACGCGCGAGTTATACCGCGCGTCGTTACACGGTATAAGTCGCGTCTTACGAAAAGAATTTCGATATTTGAAAATATGTCTATTTGTATGAAGAAATGTTTCCAAAAATATATGAACTTATATTTTGGTAAAATTAAGTGTCAGTGAGTCCGGTAGTTAGCTGGTTTCACTGGTTTGACCGATTTTACTCGTTTTATGACTTTTTAAGTTCCCTTAAGACATAGGATTTGTTAATAGACTTGTTTTAATGTGGTTTAGGGTCTTTAGTTGCCAAGGGTGCCGGTGGGAGTTTAACTTGTAAAATTTGACGTTTTCGAGTTACCGAAAGTTACCGTTTTGGTCCGGTTTACTTCTAAAACATGTTTTTCCACTTTTGAACCTTAGGAAACATTTTTATATTTTAAAATGAGTATGTTTTACGTTCTGGACCAGATTCGATTTTTTTATTCAAAAATAAGTTATATTTTATTGTCGAAAAGTCTTATTACGGTATCCGATTGTTCCGTTTTCAAGTGTTTAACTTCCGAATTACTTTGTAAGTTTATAAATTAACCTTGGCAGCTGTAAATCATATGTTACAAGTCCTAAGTGGTCATTTGTTGGTCACAAGGATTTTTACTTAATTTTCTTGAAAATGAATGATATTTAATCATAAAAAATCCATTTTCTCATTTCTTAAAGGTTTTATAAGTTAATCTTCAAAATGACATTTTAGTATCTCAAAATCATCCCAATAAAAATTTGGTTGTAGATTTGAGGTCAAAATCATGTAGTGTTTTCAAGATTGTAAAATATATATATTTAAAGATGACACTCTTTTATGACACACAAAATAAAGTGTCATGTTTGTCAATGTTTAACACAATATATATTTTCTTTTAACTTGGTTTTCAAACATTAGGTTTATGTATTTCCACCAAAAAAATCATACTAAAACATTACAAACTTATAACATGTTATGGTTTATAAACTTTGTCACCATTTATGAAACTTTTAACATAAATATACATGTTATGTTAATATTTTCTAAGAACTTGTTTCAAACAATATTCTAGTTTTTCATCAAAGAACATAATGTTACTAACATGCAAGTTTGCTAGTAATTATCTAACAACACAACCAAGACTTAATCATGAACATGAATTTGTGACATTATAAGAATATATCATGGAATAAGTTAAGAAAAGAAGGAGGTTCCTCACTTAAACTTAAACCGGATCGGTAGTGACTTGATGGGTTGTTGATTTAGCTTCCAAGTTTAGTTCCTAACACACCCTTGATCTTTGATTTGGACGGTGATGATGAAAGAATGAAAGGATCATCAAGAGTTTTGACAAGAAAGCAAGAGGTTAGAAAAGGTTATTTATGAAAGGAATCAAGAAAGAAATGGAAGAAAAATGATGGAATAGAAGTTAGAGATGATTTACCTTGATCAAAGAAGTGATTAGGAACTTGATTTAAGTGGTGGTTGATGGTAAAAAGTGGTGGTTGGCGGTGGTGTATGGAGGGCCGAGAGAGATGAGAGAAAGAGAGAAAATGTGTGTTTCTCTTGAATGGTTAAGTGTGGAATGAGGGTGTTAAGTGGTTATATGAGTGACTAGGTGGACTTGGTGGTTCGGTTTTTAAGTAAACCGAGAGGGGCTCGGTTTGGTTGTGTGAGCCGTAACCAAGAAAGAAAGAAGAGGAGGAGAGAGGTGGTTTGAACCAAGTGAGTTCTCTTATGTTTAAGTGTTTAAAGATGAAACAAGATGGGTGTTTGTGGGGGTGCATATGGCCGGCCAAGAGGAGGGACAAGAGGAGAAAAGATGGTGGCTAGGGGAGACAACTTTGTCTATCTTGTAAGTGGTTAATATGTTTAACCAATGGATCATGGTTGTGTCTTGTACTTATTGTTGGAACTAATAATATGTGTGACTGACGTCATCAAATCTATTCTCGAATAATTCGGTTGAAGAATCCATTTTGATTTGATTCAGAGACACGTGTTGTGATGATCGAGGCTTGCAAGTTTGGACCGAAGACGTTTTCTTGAAAGTCAACTGTTCGAGTCAACGGTCAACATAAAAGTCAACATAAGATCGGTTCGAGTGAGTCAAGCTTCATATTAATTAAATCAACTTTGATTTAATTAATAATTTATTTTAGTTGTTTATTTGTAATAAGATCATTTTAGTTTTTGTGTCTTGCTAGTTAGTGGGCTAGTGAGCAATGGGCTCTCCTATATATAGGGTGAGTGTGCTCATTTGTAAGAGTGATGATTCTTAGATTGAGTGAGCACCATTCTAGAGAGAGAGAGTCACACATTGGGTTTGAGCTCAACCCAATGTGACCGTGGATTTCCTATGACGAGTTTGTAATCATTCAGCAATAATCAATGAATCGTTTGATTTATTATTTCTTGTCATTTATTATCTTTGATTCTCATCATCCCGTCTCCTCATCTAATCTTTGTTCTTGCTCAAGATCGGGATTCTTGACGTGAAAACGGTCCTGACACTTATGCAACACTTATGTTTAATATCTAGATAACATGTGGAAATTTGGCATGTGTGTATTGGAAACACAAGCTAACAAGGGTTTAAGGTGGGTTCGTTGCAAGAACATTTAGTTAGAGGTTTAGTTAGATGTTTAATTGAGGTGTACATGGGTCGGTTCTAGGGAGAAAGAAACCGAAAAAAAATATGTTGATGGTGAGGATCGAACTCGGTTTCGAGAGGAAAAAGAAAGGAGGTGAAGGTGGTCTCGGGTTCGAGCCCAAGAAAAGGAGAAAAATAACTGGGCTCGGCGGCCCAATCGAAAAAGAAAAGGGAAAATGGGCCGGGCCAGCTGGGCCTGCGGGCCGAGAGGAGGGAGGAACCGGGCTGGGCCGCGAGGAAAAAGAAACGGGCCGAAAGGAAAGAAGAAAATAAAAAGAGAAGGAGTTGGGCCGGTAGGCCCATTGGGCTCAGTGGGCTGATCCGGGTCTCGGGTCGGGTCGGGTTGAGTCTCGGGTCGGGTCGGGTTGAGTCCGGGTCGATCCAACGAGTCCAACGACACTTTTTTTGGGTCGAAACGATAAACGGACAGATAGTCGGTTTTTGGCTCGATCTCGAATGATTTATATATTCATATAAATCGATAAGATAAATAAGTGTCGGGTTTAATTGTGAATGAACGGAAATGTCATAAGTCTTGATTGTTTGTCATGGGATCATGTGCAATGGTGAACTAAAATTTAGAATTAAATGATTTGCTTGACGTAAGCGTTTTGTGTTTGAATGTTTTGGTGACAATGTTTAATTGTTTGTTTTCGATGACAATAAAAATATGGTTGGAAATAGAAGTAGTTTTAGGAATAAAACTAATATGATTTGTTGTTTGAATAAACGTTCCGTTTGAAATGCGTTTGACACAACGCAATAGCTTAGAAATTATAAAATAGTTATTTTATATTTAGATTTCACAAAACAATGTTTATGAATTTCTTATTATTGAAGTTCCATTTTGAATAGTTGTGGAACTTAAGTTAATTTCCACTACGGGTAATTGTTGTTGGACCTAGGTGGTCTATGTTTGCACGTAAAGTCATCTAATTTAGACAAATTTAGTCTAATGCACATAGAATTACAGTTACTTGCACGTAATTATAATATTAATGTATACCTGGAAAGTACGAGTTGTCACATACTCCCCCGGTTAGAAAAATTCCGTCCCGAAATTTAGTCTTGACCACCAGGGTTGTCAGCATTGGCAAATAGGTACGGATACTTCTCACGCATTTGATCTTCTCGTTCCCATGTATATTCTGGACCTCGGCGTGAGTTCCAACGAACCTTTATGATGGGAATACGGCTTTTCTTCAATCGTTTGATTTCACGATCACAGATTTCAGCAGGGGTCTCAATGAAGTGCAGACGATCGTCAATCTCGATTTCATCTAAGGGGATGATGATAGATTCGTCAGACAAACATTTTTTCAAGTTGCTGACGTGGAACACGTCATGAACTTTACTAAGTTCGGGAGGCAACTGAAGACGGTATGCTACTAGTCCAATTTCCTCGATGATTTCAAAGGGACCGATGTAGCGGGGGTTAAGCTTTCCACGTTTTCCGAAACGAATAACACTTTTCCATGGTGCTACTTTTAACATGACGCGATCTCCTTTGAAGAACTTCAATGGTTTGTGGCGGTTGTCTGCGTAGCTCTTCTGTCGATCGCGGGCAGCTTTCAAACGGTTGTGAATCTGGGTGATTTTCTCAGAAGTTTCATGCACTAGCTCGGGACCTATGAGTTGGATGTCACCAACTTCAGTCCAACAAAGTGGTGAACGACACTTTCGTCCATACAAAGCTTAAAAAGGGGCGGCTTGAATACTAGTGTGATAGCTATTGTTATATGAAAACTCAGCTAGCGGCAGATGTTCGTCCCAAATATTACCGAAATCGATGATACAAGCAGGAAGCATGTCTTCTGTGACAATCCGTCTTTTCATGTCTTTTCCTGATTTAACCGAAACCTAAGCTGCTATTAATGTTGTGTGAACATTTATGAGATTGACTTTTATTGACTTATATATCTAGGGTTTGTGTAATTGTCACTATACGAGCATACATTTGAGTCTAGACATTTTATATTTTATGTAAATCATATACTATAATTTTATGTGAACACTTTGTCATTTTTATGTGATGATTATACTTATGATTTTATGTGGTCTATAATATATACACATTATATTCTATCATTTTATGTGACAACGTGTCACGTAGTCATACGCAAAGTTTTATGATTTTATGTGAGTTACACACGTATCGTTATAATTTCATGCTCATCATCTTATATGAACTCAAAGTATATACTTATGAACTATTATTCATGATTTTATGTGATGAATCAAGGGATTATATTTTATAAAACGTTATACACGAGTATATATAACTTTTTGTACGGGGTGGTGTTCGTTAAAATTATTCTCCATTAGGCTCGTTAGGGTTAGTTAACAATCTTTAACGTTGAGGGACCTAACTCATAAATTCAAAAACTCGAATCCCTTATATGAATCCCGAAGGACTGGCCTTGTCGTTAACTAAACTCCATCACCCTTTTGTGTAAATTGTGGAGGGATTAATCCTGCCAAATGCCTAAAGTTGGTTTGAACACTTCGTAAGAAACCGACGATGACGTTTCTTCTCCGGTAACCGATTCCAATTTAATACGATTGAAGTCTCGCCAGTTCAGCCCATCCGTCAGTTAACCACTATCATTCACAACCCCTCAATCATTTTGAACACCCCCTCACACTATTACGATCTCCTTTGTTCTCGTGACTCACTGCAGGAAGAGACCGACCACCATCGTTGGATCGATTCAGCTTCACCATTTCTGCTCCGGTCACGAGTATTAAACTACCATTGAATCCACACCACCACTTAGCCGTGAGCAACAGTAGTGTTTTGAAGCACCACGTTTCCATTTCCGGTGTCGGGTTCCGATCGTGTTCGTCATCTCGGTTCGTGTTTCGGTGTTTGTCTCACGTTCAAGGTATTCCTTAAACCCTTTGTAATCGATTTCATGTTCGTTAACTCCTGGTTCGATTTCTGAAACTTTCTGATACAAAAATGGTGGTCGGGTTAAGTAGGGTTAACATGTTGAAGAAGATGACATCGATTCAGAATCATTCAAATATTTGTTTTGCGTCAAAAGATTCATCTTCAGCATCTAGCCCAGTGGCTAGATTGCTTAATCTGTAACGAGAGGTCGCGGGTTCAATACCCGCCTACCGCAACCCTTTTATTCTTTTTGTTAAAACCCGGATTTCTATCACTATGCCTAATCAAAACCTTTTCTGTCGAGTTTGTTAGCAAATCGACCGTCTAGCCTATGGTTATGGTCTCGACTTGGGAATACAAGGTCTTGGGTTCAATTCTTGTGACCCTCAAAAGTTTTGTTTTATTTTTAATTCGAGTTTTGGTGAAATTGGTTAACCCGAAACCTACCACCGATTGTTTTATGTGTTGTTTTGGACCCATACGATTCTCGTAGACGTCGTTATTTTGATCGTCTATGTTATCTTAATTTTTATATAAAATCCAATTATTATTATGTGGAATAATTGATAATTCGGAAATGAATCGTATATGTTAAACGATTAAAAATAAATAAATAAATATATATATATATATAGATATTGATATTTGGAATATGAAATGAATGTTTTTGTAAAACCCTACGTTTGTGTAATAATACGCAAACCGAGTAATTAAAATTAGACGTATTTTGCGATATAAATATTTTAAACGTTAGGTATATATTTATATAAATATATAAATATATAAGTATATTTTGAGTACTCGTTATCGATATAATTATACATTTGGCTATGTATATATATTCATAAATATGCATATGTTATTATTCGATTTCATGGACGTATATTAATAGTTAATAATATACTTTTCCTCGACTTTCGCAATCGTCATGTTTTCGGCTATATGCTGTCCTTTACTCATTTTGGATTTAATGAACCTTCGTCGTGTCATAGTTTGACATAATTTAATTACACCGCTGGTCTAGACTTAGTCACTTCCGATTATACACACACTCATGTACGTATGCTCAATAGGTGTTTGGTAGATTACACAAGACCTGTTACTTGCTACTCGCTGTTATTACTTATCTGGAATTGCTGTGCACCCAAAGGTGAGTTTCACGGCCCCATTTTACTATTTTAAATCCTGTTGGGGGAGATTAACATGCATGAACTATACAACTGAGATAATTAGACTTTTATATATCACTTGAAGTACTTGAAGCACACCGATACAACAAAGTCCTTCTTATGGTACCGTTAGTATTAATGATGATAGCGGGAAATATATTATAGTACTACTGGGTCTGACAAACCCCACTCGGGTTAGTCGCTCTGGCACGATTGGATATCGAACGGGTGTTATATTCGTCCTAAACACAACAAGGCAAACTGCATAAACTGTAAACAACTGTTAGCTTCGGTGACCATCAACGTGCGAAGTTTCATGTATATATCCTAGCTAGCTATTTGATATATATTAGTGATTATGCTCTTACAACTTAACTGTTGTTGAACAGTCAATCTTAAACTCAACTTGACTATTGTTGAATGGTCAATCTTAAACTCAACTTGATTGTTGTTGAACAATCAATTTTAAACTAAACTTGAACTGTCAATGAACAGTTGATTTACACTGAACTGAGACTGTTGTTGAACAGTCGATTTACATTAAACTAATGAACTGATTAAACCTGTGAACTCACCAACCTTTGTATTGACACTTTTTAGCATGTTATTTCTTAGGTTGCGGATGTTCGGGTATCACGAGTACGCATGCATGAGTATTTGAAAACCCTTTTATTGTCTTTGAACCAGCCACGTCACCTTGGGTGATGGTGTTTTTACATTAATATTTTCATTGCATTTACGCTTCCGCATTTGTAAAACTCTGTATTTATATTTTAATGAAATATACAACCTTTTTTTTTATTAATTACTGGTCGTTTGGTGTAACTAATGGACAGCGATCCTGGTTTGCTGTGACACCTCGTCCGAAAACCTAGGTCAAACCTCTCTCATTTGACTTTTTAATTAAGTTTTAATGTGCATTAACCGATCTGATTTCTGTTTAAACTGTTAATTACTGTGTCTGACTGTTAACTGATGACGTAAACCTAATCCCGTGTTTGTACTAGAAGCGTATACCCGTAAATTTCATAGAGATTCCATGGATTAATTATGGAATTTCAATAACAAGAAAAATAAATATAAAATGTACTTTTATATTTTATCTGGAACTGGAACTGGAGCTGGTGTCGTACGTTTATATAACCGACACAGCAAACTGATAAGCGATCGTATGTTTAAAACTATTCGGTTTTAAACAATCTGGACGGTCGAGCTTAAAACTGTTACGAACTGACAAACCTGTAAACGTTTACCGTAACCCGTGTACAAAACTGAAAACTATATCCGATTTTAGAAAAATTGTTATAACCGACTCGAACAATTATTTGTATGAAATAAAAACATCGCAAACTGAATTCGTTGTCAAGACTTAAGCCTAAACCCAACCGAACACCCAATTGGGCCCGACTTGGCCCAATAGGCCCAATAAGCCTAAAACAATTAAACCGAGCCCGAAACTTTGACCTGTTACTCAAACTTAAAAATCCGAACGATTGTGACGATCCGGAAACTTATCCGATGCATAACGGGCCCGGGCCTCGATGCGGCGTCCCGTTTGGGCCCGTACGGCCCATAACCGACGGACCGCCCCAGTTACATTTTCGTTTAAATGTTCTGGCCCAAAATAAAGCCCAAAGTCCAATGGGTTTATATTTATAAATTAAACCCATCAAACTTGTATTAATTTTTATAAAATGATTATCACCTTTTATATTTTTATAAAAATTAGTCATGGACTTGTATTAATTTTATCCATTAGATAAATATAAAAGTAAGGGGTTATTTTATTTCTCAAGTCTTTTATATACTTTATAAAAATTTTACAATACAAAACCATTTTCATTAAACATGACAAGTTTTTTTTATTTTTTTATAAACCAAGAATGATTTTTTTATAAATCACCTACATGTTAAGTTTTATAAAAATGTGAGTAGGAGACACTTTTAAAAATTGTGGGAGATTACTTGGCCACCTTTCCCTCCTACTCACCTCCTTCTAGCCCTCATCATTGGGGAATAGTGTTGCAAGACCCAACACTCAACATCACCACAACCTTCACCAACCCTCATCTCACATCTCCTCTTTTTCCTCCCCCCCCCCCCTTGACCGGCTCCCTCTTCTCTCTTCCTCCCTGCCGAGAACAGCCATCACCACCACCATTCCCAGGCATCGCCACCTTCACCCTAAACTACCACCACCATCCCCCTCTTCCTCTTACGTGAAACAACAACACACCACCACCTTCTTCTCCCCTCGGAACCAACACAGTCCACAGGCCGCCACCCCCTCTTCTATCCTTTTTTTTTCGGTCGCGCAGCACCACAGCCACCGCCACACTGCTGTGGTCGAGAGCTGCTGCGGTTGCGGTGCTCCTACAACCGCTGCTGTTCACCACCGCAAGCCACCCACAACCCTGCTGCTATGCTGCTGTTGTGTGCTCCTCTCTGCCGGAATTGCTGCTGCCATAAGCTGCTGCTGTTGTGCTCCTCTCTGCCGGAGCTGCTGCTGGACCTCCGCTGCTGCAGTCGTGAACCACCCACAAGCCACCACCCTTCATCCTCTTTTCTCCTCGGCAGCTAACAACAACCACCCCGCCACCTTTTCTTTTCTTCCTTGTCCTCGGCAACCTGCACACACTCATGTACGTATGCTCAATAGGTGTTTGGTAGATTACACAAGACCTGTTACTTGCTACTCGCTGTTATTACTTATCTGGAATTGCTGTGCACCCAAAGGTGAGTTTCACGGCCCCATTTTACTATTTTAAATCCTGTTGGGGGAGATTAACATGCATGAACTATACAACTGAGATAATTAGACTTTTATATATCACTTGAAGTACTTGAAGCACACCGATACAACAAAGTCCTTCTTATGGTACCGTTAGTATTAATGATGATAGCGGGAAATATATTATAGTACTACTGGGTCTGACAAACCCCACTCGGGTTAGTCGCTCTAGCACGATTGGATATCGAACGGGTGTTATATTCGTCCTAAACACAACAAGGCAAACTGCATAAACTGTAAACAACTGTTAGCTTCGGTGACCATCAACGTGCGAAGTTTCATGTATATATCCTAGCTAGCTATTTGATATATATTAGTGATTATGCTCTTACAACTTAACTGTTGTTGAACAGTCAATCTTAAACTCAACTTGACTATTGTTGAATGGTCAATCTTAAACTCAACTTGATTGTTGTTGAACAATCAATTTTAAACTAAACTTGAACTGTCAATGAACAGTTGATTTACACTGAACTGAGACTGTTGTTGAACAGTCGATTTACATTAAACTGATGAACTGATTAAACCTGTGAACTCACCAACCTTTGTATTGACACTTTTTAGCATGTTATTTCTTAGGTTGCGGATGTTCGGGTATCACGAGTACACATGCATGAGTATTTGAAAACCCTTTTATTGTCTTTGAACCAGCCACGTCACCTTGGGTGATGGTGTTTTTACATTAATATTTTCATTGCATTTACGCTTCCGCATTTGTAAAACTCTGTATTTATATTTTAATGAAATATACAACCTTTTTTTTTATTAATTACTGGTCGTTTGGTGTAACTAATGGACAGCGATCCTGGTTTGCTGTGACACCTCGTCCGAAAACCTAGGTCAAACCTCTCTCATTTAACTTTTTAATTAAGTTTTAATGTGCATTAACCGATCTGATTTCTGTTTAAACTGTTAATTACTGTGTCTGACTGTTAACTGATGACGTAAACCTAATCCCGTGTTTGTACTAGAAGCGTATACCCGTAAATTTCATAGAGATTCCATGGATTAATTATGGAATTTCAATAACAAGAAAAATAAATATAAAATGTACTTTTATATTTTATCTGGAACTGGAACTGGAACTGGTGTCGTACGTTTATATAACCGACACAGCAAACTGATAAGCGATCGTATGTTTAAAACTATTCGGTTTTAAACAATCTGGACGGTCGAGCTTAAAACTGTTACGAACTGACAAACCTGTAAACGTTTACCGTAACCCGTGTACAAAACTGAAAACTATATCCGATTTTAAAAAAATTGTTATAACCGACTCGAACAATTATTTGTATGAAATAAAAACATCGCAAACTGAATTCGTTGTCCAGACTTAAGCCTAAACCCAACCGAACACCCAATTGGGCCCGACTTGGCCCAATAGGCCCAATAAGCCTAAAACAATTAAACCGAGCCCGAAACTTTGACCTGTTACTCAAACTTAAAAATCCGAACGATTGTGACGATCCGGAAACTTATCCGATGCATAACGGGCCCGGGCCTCGATGCGGCGTCCCGTTTGGGCCCGTACGGCCCATAACCGACGGACCGCCCCAGTTACATTTTCGTTTAAATGTTCTGGCCCAAAATAAAGCCCAAAGTCCAATGGGTTTATATTTATAAATTAAACCCATCAAACTTGTATTAATTTTTATAAAATGATTATCACCTTTTATATTTTTATAAAAATTAGTCATGGACTTGTATTAATTTTATCCATTAGATAAATATAAAAGTAAGGGGTTATTTTATTTCTCAAGTCTTTTATATACTTTATAAAAATTTTACAATACAAAACCATTTTCATTAAACATGACAAGTTTTTTTATTTTTTTATAAACCAAGAATGATTTTTTTATAAATCACCTACATGTTAAGTTTTATAAAAATGTGAGTAGGAGACACTTTTAAAAATTGTGGGAGATTACTTGGCCACCTTTCCCTCCTACTCACCTCCTTCTAGCCCTCATCATTGGGGAATAGTGTTGCAAGACCCAACACTCAACATCACCACAACCTTCACCAACCCTCATCTCACATCTCCTCTTTTTCCTCCCCCCCCCCCCTTGACCGGCTCCCTGCCGAGAACAGCCATCACCACCACCATTCCCAGGCATCGCCACCTTCACCCTAAACTACCACCACCATCCCCCTCTTCCTCTTACGTGAAACAACAACACACCACCACCTTCTTCTCCCCTCGGAACCAACACAGTCCACAGGCCGCCACCCCCTCTTCTATCCTTTTTTTTTCGGTCGCGCAGCACCACAGCCACCGCCACACTGCTGTGGTCGAGAGCTGCTGCGGTTGCGGTGCTCCTACAACCGCTGCTGTTCACCACCGCAAGCCACCCACAACCCTGCTGCTATGCTGCTGTTGTGTGCTCCTCTCTGCCGGAATTGCTGCTGCCATAAGCTGCTGCTGTTGTGCTCCTCTCTGCCGGAGCTGCTGCTGGACCTCCGCTGCTGCAGTCGTGAACCACCCACAAGCCACCACCCTTCATCCTCTTTTCTCCTCGGCAGCCAACAACAACCACCCCGCCACCTTTTCTTTTCTTCCTTGTCCTCGGCAACCTGCACACACCCCCACCGTCGTGACTGCTGCTGCCACCAGACCAGCCCGCCACTGCCACCATGGGCTGCTGCCGCTGCGGTGGACTGTAGACCGCCACCCGCACCACCACCTTTCTTCAGTTACTCGGTTTGAACTCCACTCTTTTGTGAGTCCTTTAAACCGTTTTTTTCATGTTTTTATATGTTATTACCGTCCCAAATGAACCGTAACGTCTTGATAATCGACCCGTTAAAAACCCGACTTTTCCTAACGATCAAAACACTTGAACTGAATTCTTTTGTTTTCTTTAAAACCTTAATATTGTAAGGGTTGAAAATGTGTTATGTGGTGTTTTTAACATATGGAAACCAACTCAAGTAACTTGTTAATCAAATATGATATTCTCATATTTGTCTAACACAAAAATATTAATAAATATTACTAGCTTAATGGATTAAATAAATCATTTGGTTAGTTTATAACGTTATATATTTTTGCATGGTTATATTTGATTGATAATCTTATTGTTAGTATGTTATGATGACTAGAACTATCATATGGTTATGTTGGTAAATTATCATGTTTTAATGTGTTCTAAATTGCTAGAAATTGTAATTATGATTGTTATTGTTAATCATCATAATTATGGACTAATGTTGCTAATGACATATTATCATGAACTAATTTGGTATTTAAAAACCCTTATGGACTTAGTTTGGACATTAGATGTGTTATATAAACTTTGGACATAAAATGATAACTTAAAAACATTTAAATGGATTTTTATGGTTAAATATTGAAATTAGTAATTTTATAAAAATTACTTGGATTTAAACCACAAGAATTCACCATGAAACATAACTTATATAAAATGGTCACATTTTATAAAAAAATATAATTTCTAAGAACACAAGACTTAAATGCTTGTCTTAGATTTTATGAAAATAAAATGGATAAAAATATATATAAATATATTTTATATCAAAAATGATAAAACAACTTATTTATGTCACTTGACATAAAAAGTATAAATCTTGGATTTTATACAAAAAGTGAAAATGTTTTATGTTGAGAATATCCTATAAAAAGTCTTTAAATTTAAAACTCTAACTTTATTTGATAAATAAAGTTATTTAGAAATGATTTTATAAAAATAAAATCAAAAGACTTATAGAAACTATGAAAAACATATTTTTGATTACTTTAAATAAATCAAAATAATCAAAACGTTTTAACCGGATCAAATGTTTATTTTTAAACGTTTGGAATTGAAACGAAATCTTTAAACGATTTAAAAATGTTTTACGACGTAATAAATCGTAAATAGTTATTTTCAGCAAATAATTATCCTTATGAATTTTAGAAACCCTAATTTGAGTTAAAATCATTTTGGTTTGTTAATATAATTATTTTTAATAATAATTATATTTACATTAACTCAAAACCCTAATTTTCAAAACACGAGTTTAATATTAAAATAACCTTTAATATTTACCTACTTGTGTTTAATCATTAAATCTTTAACTTGTAATAATTTGATAAATTATTCCAACAAGTTAGAATAATTATTTCGATAATAATTATCAACTCTAGTTATATATATTATAACTTAACGCGATTAAATATTCAATCGATCGAACGAACTTAAAAATAATAATAATAAATAATATTATTTAAAACAATATTCAAGACTTGATTAAACTGGCCTTCATGATACGTGATCACCTGTTCAATTCTTGTATTCAAATGACATAAATGCTTTCATACGTGAACATTAGCATTTACTGATTTTAAACTGATTAACTGACGGGTTTTCAAACGCTACAAACGGGATTATACGTCAAGACTTGACCGGTATCATTTGGGTAACGTTCGTTACTCAAATGATTAAGTGGACCCATATGCATGTTGTCTTATGTTTATTAGGACGTTACTTGCTAGTTGCCACTCGGCAATCCATCATCATCATTAAATCAAGTGAGTTTCACGACCCCTTTTCTTTACAACTGTTTTACACTTATGGGGGAGAAATCATGAACTGATAAAATGTTTTTTACTTAATGTTATGGTTTACCTGTTAGCCGTATGACTACATGTTCCATTCTGTATCCCAAACAACTGGTACTTTATCGTTATCAACGTTAGTACAACTGAATCCCACTATTAATTGAATTCGGTTAGTTCTGCTCGAAACGATAACTAGTGAATAGATCTATTTGGGTTGACAACCCTGCCCAGATTGGTAGCTCCAATTCTGACTTCGTACATTGTCAAGGGGTACACGTCAGTTATTCTTGCATGTTCGGTATTCTTGGGATAGAATGCTATGAGTGGGTAATCCGTTAGTATTCGAATTTGAGGTTCACGGGAGATCTTACAACCACGACAGTAAACCAACGTAACATTTAAGTATGCCGTAAACTGTTATCCCAACATGCCGTAAACTGTTATTCCAACATACCGTAAACTGTTATTCCAACATACTGTAAACTGTTTTTACAAACTTACCATAGAATCATAAACCTGTGAACCTCACCAACTTTATGTTGACCTTTTAAAACTCATGATTTCTCAGGTATCTAAGCTTATCATGGAAGACATGCAAATGGGGCTTCACTGAAATTTTCGACCCTGCTTCACTGGAGTCGTAGTCCCGACCTATCTTAATAAACTGATTTATGATTTCAATATCAATCCAAGACTTTTATTCAAATGTGAGACATTATCATTTCACCACAACTTTCCGCTGCAACATAAATGGTGTTATGTTCTAAATGACGTTTGAATTTAGTAGAAGTTGTTCTGTATATCTGCGACTATGATTCCGTCTCGCTCACACCCAAATCCGTTGACCGGGGTGTGACAGATTGGTATCAGAGCCGTGGTTATAGCGAACTAGGTTAAACAAATAAACAAAAACCAAACCTGGACTATAACCCGCTCCGAAGCTACCGTTTGCACGCAAGACCAATTCCTTATCATATTGGTTACGTTAACTTATGCTTTACATATACGAGTTATTATTACTGCAACTGGTACATTTATATCTTTATTATAGATACTGTTAGCGTGTTACCAGCTATGTTCCCTCATGGAATATTATCGCAGAGATGACTTCCGAAGGGATCATCTGCATATCTGATTCCTCTGGAAAAGACACAGTCGTGTCTGAGTACACACTTTCCCCTGAGTACTATGAACTGTCCAACCCAAAGCAGGACATTCTCACCGTCGGTACGGTCCGACAATCCTCATTACCATAGAGTTTTCTGAGACCATTGCGACCGTGTCTCTCAAACGACTTCTCAAACCACCTGATTCCCACCATTTCCGCTGACAGTGCGGCCACTACCAATGGTGACATGCCTAAGATGTCACGAACAAGCCTTTGGGGTAATCAACAATGAGATCACTAGATTCCCCACCTAGACCTACCTGACGACACTAGAGACCCGTCTAGCCGCCGTGGAGCATCACCAGACTGCCACACTAGGTACTATGGAGTCACTGCACGCTCGTGGTGTCAACATGGTCTACACCGATCTGCGGTTGGCCAACGAGTCCCTCCAGACGAGAGTCGCTTACCTAGAGGAATTCCCTGGGCGAGTGTTCAGTTACATGAACCTCACTGCTCAGATCACCACCACCTTAACTATGCCCTCTGGACCACCACTCTAGATAGCTTGACTAAGAATCTAGACTTTTGATCCCTCATTTTTGCAATGAAAAATATTTACATATTTTGTTGCAATGGGACTGCGAGCCTAGAATGAAGACTTATCCTCTTCTGACTATCGTATATCCTACCATTTAATATGGTTAATGGAAACTGGTGTTATGAATACGAGAATGATTTCCATGTTTATGATTGATGTTATTACTGTTAGTGTCATTATATCATTCGCATATGTCGTTCCCCTCTGCTTCCTGTTTCTTGGTTGTGCTTGCGCACGTCATATTTTGGTACCGTGGATGTATGTCGTGGCAGTTATTCTCACGCATGTAATAACTCCATTCACATAATCTAGACATTCCTTTATGTTGACATTAGTAACTTAAAGCGAAAGTATGCCGCCTAGACGCCGAGCCACCAGAAACGCTTCACCTCCTCCGCCCTTGAGCGCTGCTGAAATCGAGGCACTGATTGACCAACGCGTTGCTGAAACCGTCACTGCTACTACAACCCAACGTCACGCGGACGATGGGGCGCGCAGTAAGAACGAATTAACCAAGGTTAGAAAACACCAGACTACAATTTCACCAAATTGTGTTCAATGTTTTAACCTAACATTGTAAGCCCTCGTGAATGGTCATAAAAGAACTTTATGAATTAAAGCCTACACCTTTTAGGGATTCCATGAGCTATTCACCCTATCCGAAGAATCGGTTACACCGGTACAACACCCCTATGCTCCTAATGCAACCTGCACCACAATCTCGATTGTGGTAATGTCTACTGTAACATCTACAAGGTTAAAGACATGTAGCACGTGATTGCCTAAATCGCACTTGCTACGGTTGCGAGGAAATTAGCCATTACAAAGGAATGCACGAAGGCGAAGAATCAAGATGCTGACCATGCTAGAGGAAGAGCTTTCATGATCAATGCCAGAGACGCCCTTCGTGACCCCAATACGGTGATGGATACGTTTCTGCTAAATAGCAATTATACCTCTGCTTTAGTCGGTACTGGTGCCGATAGAAGCTTGTGTCTACCGATTTTAGTCAATTACTTGAAATCGCTCCTATTGCCCTAGACACTAAGTTTGCATCGAATTTGCAAATGGATTTTTGATAAAAACCAGAATAATCTACCCAGGCTACCAACTTACCACTCGTTCAGCATCGACTTAATGCCCATTGTTTGAGGAAGTTTCAGTCTCGTCATAGGAATGGATTGGTTAGCAAAGACCCATGCAGAAATTGTGTGTCATGAGAAAATGGTTGGAGTGCCGTTAGCAGATGGCAACACTCTGAACGTACAAGACGGAATGAGTGAAGCCAAGCTAAATATCATATCTTGTATAAAGGCACAGAAATTCCTCCAAAAAGGATGCCATGCCATTCTAGTTCATGTCACTGAGCAGAAACTGAAAGAGAAGCGCATCGAAGACGTTCCTATTGTCTGCGAACACCAGGAAGTCTTTCCAGAAGACTTTCCAGGCTTATCTCCAGCACTGCAAGTAGAGTTTCGCATCGACCTAACACCCGGAGCCGCCCCATTGCCAGATCCCCTTACCGACTGGCACCGTCTGAAATGCGAGAGTTATCTAGCCAACTGCAAGAGTTGCTAGATAAGGGCTTCATTTGTCGAAGCCACTCCCCGTGGGGTGCTCCCGTTTTATTCGTGAAGAAGAAAGATGGAAAGTTTAGGATATGTATTGACTACCGAAAGTCGAACAGACAGACTGTGAAGAACCGTTACCCGCTTCCAAGGATCGATGCCTATATGATCAACTCCAAGGATCATGCTTCTGTTCAAAGATCGATCTAAGGTCGGGGTACCATCAACTCCGAGTTAGAGATGAAGACGTCTCGAAGACAGCGTTTAGGACACGCTATGGTCATTACGAGTTCCTCGTTATGCCATTTGGTTTGACTAACGCACCGGCCGTATTCATGGATTTAATGAATCGTGTGTGCAAACCATACTTGGATAAATTTTTTATCGCGTTCATCGACGATATTCTTATCTACTTGCGTAGTAAGAAAGAACACGAAGGACACTTGAGACTTATCTTGGAACTGTTAAAGAAGGAAGAGCTGTACGCGAATTTCTCCAAATGTGATTTTTGAATTCGCGAAGTACATTTTCTGGGTCATGTGATCAACGACCACGATATTCACGTTGATCCGTCTGAGATTGAAGCAATGAAAGGTTGGAGTACTCCCACAACCCCAACTTAGATTCGTCAATCCTTAGGTCTCACTGGCTATTATCACCGATTCATTGTGAATTTTTCCAAGATAGCCCAGCCACTCACCACCCTGACCCAGAAAGATAAGAAGTACATCTGGGATGATAAAACTGAAACTGCTTTCCAGTTGTTGAAGCAAAAACTTTGCAATGCCCCAACCATATCCTTACTTGACGAAATCGATGATTTCGTAGTATATTGTGATGCTTCGCATCAAGGCTTGGGTTGCGTACTGATGCAGCGTGAGAAAGTCATCGCCTACGCCTCACGACAACTGAAGATTCACGAGAAGAATTACACGACTCAAGACTTAGAACTTAGAGCCGTCATCTTTGCCCTCAAGATCTAGAGGCGCTACCACTATGGGACTCGGTGTGTCATATTCACCGATCAAGAGCCTCCAGCACATCTTTAACCAGAAAGAGCTGAACATGAGACAACGACATTGGTTTGAACTGCTTAACGATTACGAATGTGAGATTCGTTATCACCCGGGCAAGGCTAACGTTGTAGCTGATGCTTTAAGTAGGAAGGAACATGCCAAACCACGTCGTGTTCGAGCATTCAGTATGACCATACGCTCGAATCTCACGTCACAAGTTCGTGACGCTCAAATCGAAGCTCTAGAGCCGGAGAATCTGGAAAACGAATGCATGCATGACATGGAGAAACAACTGAT
>JBCNJP010003949.1:0-10709 GCA_039602395.1 Deinandra increscens subsp. villosa
AACCCCCTTCCATGGCTATTATAGGATACTCTGATGCGGATTGGGCACGTTGCATTGAAACTCGTCGATCAACGTATGGCTACTCCATCTTTCTGGGTGGCAATCTTGTATCTTGGAGTGCTAAGAAGCAACCCACGGTTTCTCGCTCGAGCTGTGAGTCCGAATATCGGGCTATGGCAAACATTGCTGCCGAGATCATATGGATCACGCATCTCCTTCAGGAGCTTCACGCTCTTCCACCTTCTCGACCTACGCTTCTTTGTGACAACCACAATGCCATATTTCTAAGCCAAAATCCGGTGTCTCACAAGCGTGCCAAACACATTGACATCGACTATCACTTTGTTCGGGAACTTGTTCTCTCGGGGAAACTTCACACCAAATTTATTCCATCCAAGCTTCAGGTGGCTGATATTTTCACCAAAAGTCTTCCGCGCTCGCAATTTGAGCACTTTCGCAACTTACTTCGCATCGGCCCGCCACCGTTTCGCTTGAGGGGGATATTAGATAATAGTTAAATTATATAATTTCATTTATTGTTGTATTTAGTGGCTTTTAATATTTGGTGTAAATATTTGTATTCCTCATTGAGAATAGATATCGTTTTATTCAAACTCATCCTTTATAGAGTCTGTCACGTGGTCACGACCAATTCCTCCTCCTGGTAAGATTTTCCCCATAATTTTTTATACTATTTTGTAATTTGAGTGGGTAAGGTAAGATTTCCCCCATAATGTCTTTATTGTTTTGTTTCATACGATTATGGCATACGTATGTCCTGATTCTCTTTGCCTTCTCAAATTACAGAACTTTCATTTGAATGGAATTCACTAGATTCACTTTTAAACATACCTTTGTGTTCTTGCTAGGTGAAATCAATATATGCCGATTAAGGAAGATGATTGGCATATAGTACTTATTGGGATGCATTATGCCGTAATAGGTCCGTCGCTTGTACGATAAAATTTAACCCTCACCTCTAAAGTTCTATACACTATATGTTCTATTATTGTGCTATAATTTTATTCCCTTCTTATGTTGTTGTGGCTTTAGATTTTTGCTTCAACTTCAAAAAGAGATTAAAATAAGTTCAGTTTGAGATTTAGAAGGAAGTACCCTTATTGTTTAGTTGTTGATTGACTATACAGTATGGAAAGGTAGTTATTCGTATGAATTTGATTTCATTTTCTCATCTGTTTAGCTTGTATGTACATTTTATTTATGCTTAGTTTTATCTTTATATAACTTATATCATGTTTACTCTTTTTTTGCAGGTTCTTTGTGTGTTTCTCATCATGGTGCTTTGTTTTATGCCGTGACTATTTTCCAGTGAATCGTCGTTTTTTTGTTATATTTTTTTGTTTCTTTTTTATTATATGTTTTAACGTACAATTGTTTGGAGATCTTCTTACAATACAAGTATTTTCGACCCCGCCGCAAGGCGCGGGTCGATTTGCTCGTCTTATATACATTTGTGAGTGGTAAAAAGTGAAAAGATAATAAAACATAATTAAAAAACTTATTTAAATTAATAGAGAAAAATATAGGGAATGATGTGTGAAGATTTTTAGAAAATTATAGATATTTTTTTAAATAGTGTTTTTTAGTTAAATTATATAGATGATATCAAAATTTGGGCATCAAATGTGGGAGTATTGTGCCACAAAACAACTCGTCAGATGTCGCCTTCTCTAAAATTTATTTATTCAACATCTGTTTATCAAATGGTGTAAAGTAATGTATCATATTCGTTTGTAAGCTGTCCAGCTTCTCGCTGGATCTTTTTATTAATATCGTATTTTGTAGTTAGAAAAAGACACTATAACCCTCTTTCTTTATACTTTCAATGTTTATTTAGATAGAGGACATCTCTCCAACATCTCCTATTAAGAATAATCAGTAACTTTTTTTATTTTATAGACTTGAACTATTACAAGATAAGAGAGTTATCCATATTAATTGTATGAGCAAATGAGGGGAGTGACTGATGCGTAGCATCAAACGCATAAAATAAATACATAAAATCCCTTCGTTTAATTGGTTTTTAATTAAGAATTATTAAGTTTTGGTGCTTAAATGTTTATATTTGAATTTTAGATGATTTGGTGGAACTTTGGTTTTTATTTGAGAAATATATAAGTTCACATTAACTTTGGATTTTTAATTGAGTTTATTAGAATGTGATATTTATTGATTTTATTTATATATGAATTTTAGGTGTTTGGTGGATCCGTGATGAATTTAGAAGAATTCTGAAAAAAACGAGAGCGGAATCGGAATTCGTATGCAAAAGTTATGCTTGATTAAAGAAAAAAAATAATAATAATACAAAAGCAGCCAGCTCAGGCCCAAAAATCGCCTGGCCCAGTCCCTTCCTGCTCAGCGGCCCAACAAAAGATCAATAGAAAGCAGCCCAGCTGCAGTAAACAGGCCCAGCAGCCCAGCGCAGTAAAAAAAGAGAAAAAAAAGATTTGTAAGGATCCAGTGTCGAACCCTGGACCTCTTAATCTCATGCGAAGGTACAAACCATTCAGCCAGCGCTGCTTTTTGATTCTTATCCTTGCCTGCATTTGTTTTATATTGTCTCAGCCAGGCCCAGATTCAGCCCAATAGCTTACTGTTCGCAGCATACTCGTTTTTCAGCATATAAAAACCATTTTCCAGCCGTTTTTCTCCATCCTCTCCGACATAAAAACCCTAGTAAACCCCAAAATAGATCTGGAATAAGGAGAGGAGATCAAGGATCAAGATTAGAGCTTTTGGATGCAAGATTTGAAGATCTAAGCCTTCACGGATCTCATTTTTAAATTCGGTTTTGCTCTCCATCTCTTTATCTTGTTATTTTTTATCATGAGAGATTCCAAGATTACATTTTTACTGCATATTATCATGTTCCTTGGCTAAACTCATATTGTATCACCTTGATGAGACAATTTTAGACCCGTTTGACCCGTTTGGGTGGCTTTTTACTATGAATATGTGAAAATTGCTTGGATGATGATTTGGAATTATTTATGATGATTTTGTATGCTGATTTGGTTTTGGTTAATGATGGATCATGTGGATTAATTGCCATATTTAGTAGAACTACTAGTATGTGTTGATTTATTTATTGTTAAACGGTTGACTTTTATTGGTCAAATGTTTGATGCTTGATAGGAGACCTCCTTCTTGATGATTCATTGATGACTTGGGGCTGATTTAGTATGCTTCTCTATGAGATAGGTTTGACCGAATCGTTTCATAGACTAGGAGCTAGCTTTGCATTGTTTAATAGGATAGTTTGCTTGTGAACATAAGACTCGAACCTATTTATTCGTGTTTAGCGGTTCCTAGGTCAGAAGTGTTTTGAATCATCATCATTGCATGATTTAGGTGCTGTTTAGAGAGACCTCTCTTATAGTTTCCCATTTCATGTAGGATTAGTTGACTTTGACCGAAGTAGCTAGTCCGTTAGGCAGTTTTCACAGTTTTGCTATCTGTGCTTCATTCAGGATTTCTGGATTATTGGGGATGTGTCTATAGTCCTAGGTAGTCCGGTTTTCCACATTAGACAACAGTGTTCATGGTATTAGTCATCCGAGGGTTTGAGCGAGCCTAGAGGAGTCGAGTCTAGGTGATGCATCCCTTTTTCTGATTTTCCATCATTTTATCCGGTTTTTAGCTGTTTTTGTCGGTTTTACTTTTTTAGATTAGTTTTCATTATTAGTTCACCATTTCACTTTCTTTGGTTAGATATTAGCAACGATTCGGTATCAGGAGACTGCAGAGCGTCCACGGATTGATATCCGGTTCTTACCAATACTGTACTGCATACGACGGGTGCACTGCCCTGGTGTGTAGTTTGGTCACTTGGTATTTACCTATTAAAACTTGACCAGATTTTCATAGATACAAATTTACGCATCAGTGACTTATAGACCAAATAAGAATAACGATTTAACAAGTAGCCTTTTGTGGATCTGAAAGTTACTTATTTCTTATATGTTGATGATGCGGTTTTTTTGGGTGAGTGGTCGGAATCGATGGTGAATAATCTTATTCGAATCCTCAAGGTGTAGGATCGTTATTAGTTATGAATAAACTAAAACTAAGCCCTTTACTTGCAAATATAACCCTGCGGAATTAAAGTTATATTTCACTTTACTTAAGCGATATTAAGCTCTTGTATAATGTAAATGCTTGATTTGCAGAATAGTAAAAACAACGATATATCGAATATTCGGCACTATTTGCATTAACTCAAAGCTACACTATTACAAGTGATGACTATGTTTGTAAACTAAGAGATTACATGCTATATATAGCGCTGATGAGATCAATGACAGCCATTGATCTCATGCGATCTAATCTAGACCGTAAACATAAAAGTCAAATATAAACTACCAAAAGAATAAACATCGACAATCGGAATGACTTGCGTGTTGGCAGCAACAATCTACTTTAGGAGAGCGGCTTGAATCAGATTTAGAAGCATACGAGAAGCTTTTGCAGGATTGGACTTCTGAAAAGACTTCTCAGGAAAAGTCAGGTTGAACTCTTTATCTGGTGGATAAACGAGTTCACCCGGAATATTCGCTAAGAAACAAAATTGCTTCTTTCCGCTTGAACTGCCTGTTCCGCTTGAAGTATGAATTCTGCTTCAACTTCAACTTCAACTTCAGCCGGAACTAGTAAAATTGGCATTTCAGCCGGAAATCTTCCAAGCTCTATTTTTCCTTACAATCTCCCCCTAAGCTGATGCTGTCAAATTATTCATTGTCTTCAATGTTTATCTTCAAAACTGACTTGTACCCAAAAATTTTCTTCTCCACAACCTACTTGTTAGAAGATCCGATGCTGGCATCAAGATTTTGAGAAAGCTCTTTGGTGTTTGTTTTGGTCACCTTTACATGTTTAATTGAATCCCAGTCCATTTCGTTCCATTCTTCTTGAACAGAAATGGACTCATGGATTGTAAAGGTGCCATCAGCTCTATGAACATAGAAGAGCTTCTCTTCTTCTTCCCAAATGATAAATTTGATCTCACTGGTAGGCTCTTCTTCTTCTCCTGCTGATTCATCATCTAAATTGCTTCGATAGAGCATTCCACATTCCAGCACAGAAGGCTCAATTAAAAGCCTTAGCATGTTCTCTGCTCTTGAAGGGTTCATAATTTCTCTGAGCTTTAGAATGATGTCAGTCATTTGCTGCAGGGTGAGTTGGGAAGTTGCCTTGCGAGCATTCACCACCTGAGTTATGCCGCTGACCATGGTGAAAGTGAAATCAAGTGTGGCTTCATCCACTGTCCAACTAGCAATTCTTCTTTTGCTGGGAGGGCCTCTTCTCATTTGTCTTTGATTTCTTTTATTTCTGGCATGCATCAACTTTTTCTTCTTAATTTCCCTCTCTTCATCAGAATCACCAGCAGATTCTTGCACAATAGGCCTTTTGCCTTTGGCAGAAGATGAAGAGGGACCTGGTTGAGTTTCAGTAGGTTTGGTGGTGGTGGAAGGAGGTTCTCTTATGGTGAGTGGAGGCAGGGTGGTTTTTGGAGGTGGTTCATTGGTTTCGGGAGTTGGGCTTGATGGTGGAGTAGGTGGAAAGATGTCAGAGAAGTCCATAGTTGGTGGAGGCTTCTTCTTAAAGGGAGTGATGGGTGTGAAGTTGTCTGATCTAAACTTAGGATTGGCAAGTTTAGCAGCAAGCTTCTTGGGGATGTGTGGAGGTTTGTAAGGTATGATTGGAAGTGACTGTAGAATGGATGAAGTTGTTGTAGGCATTGGGTTTGGATTGTAGATAAATGAAGGTGGAGGTGGTATATCTGCAATATCATCAATTTCAGGTTTAACATTAGCAGTTATAGTACCTGAGACCAGCTCTGATGGTGAAGGCATCACCAGGTTAGGATTGACAGCAGCAATTTCTCCTTTTAGCTCATAAAATACTTTGTCAATCAAGCTGCAAAGTCCTTTAACCTGCATCTGAGCTAGCTCTTCCTCTTTCTTCAAATTTCTAATCACAAGAGCCCTCTTAATCTTTTTCAACAGATGGTAATTTTCATCATTCTTTACCAGCTTGGTAGGCAAGTGAGAGGCAATAGCAATTAACCTCTGCCTATTAGCTTCAGACATTGTATCCAGATCATAATCCTTTAACCTCCAGTTGAAAGACCTGGTCTTTGCTTCTTCAAGAAGGTTTTCAAACACATTGTTTTGCATGTATAGATCAAATTCTTCTTGGAGCTCTCTGGCTATTCTCTCATCCTCAGCAACCCTTCTGGCATCTTCAACCATTTTCACTATAGCCTCAGCTTCAGGAGTTTGAGTTACCTGTTGAAGGGTTCTAGCTATATCAGCTTGAACAGGTTCCTCAGTTTGAACTGTCTCTGAACTCCTTAAGGCTATCAGTGATCTAGCCACATCCTCAGCTTCTTCATTTCTTTGCTCTTCCGGTTGAACCACAGGTGTTTCAACAGTCCCAAAAATTGAGGAGCTAGGACCTTGAACATCCACCTGGGTTGGTATTTGTTGTTCCGGTTGAACATTCAGATCTCCTTCACCTGGAACTACCGGTTGAACTTCCGGTTGAAGTTCCGCTTGAACTAGTAATTGACCATCAGTCACCACCTGAGGTTGGGTGACTTCAGGTTCTTTATCAGTAATCTCCAGTACCTCGGTTCCTTCATCTTCACCAATCAAACTTTCTCCTTCTCCTTCAGTCATAGTACCAACTGCTGCAGTTGCAGTACTTTCTTCCATATCAACTGCTGCCTTGCTGGTGGAGGCAATGTTACCTACAACATGATCACTGGCTCTTTCAGCCGGAAAAATAACATCTGTCAGAAGTGTTGTGATCATGTTGATATGCTCAGGGAGAGCACCAGCAATCAGCATGGACGACTGAACAAGCTCGGTGAGGTTGGGGTCCTCAAAAGGAGAAATAGCAATCAGTTGACTGCACTTCATATTCACCCAACTCTCTTCAACAGAAAAAGGCTCAATGCCAATCTTTTGGCAAGCTGTGGCTCTTACTTCAGCCG
The DNA here is from genome assembly GCA_039602395.1 of Deinandra increscens subsp. villosa. NCBI lineage: Eukaryota > Viridiplantae > Streptophyta > Magnoliopsida > Asterales > Asteraceae > Deinandra > Deinandra increscens. Next base: position 7,022 of record JBCNJP010003949.1, read on the forward strand.
GTATCCTTTCTACCTCTTCGATTTCAGTAATAGCAGGTTTTGACAGTAACTTCTCCCCCAATTTGACAGTATCAGCTTCATCAGTTACAAGAACTTCTTCAGCATCTCTGGTAGGGTTTGAAGGACCTGCTTCAGTTGGAATTGGATCAGCTTGAACCAGTTTGGCAACAGTTGAGTTTAGAGCTTCAACCTGTGCTTGCAGAGAAAGGTACAGTTTCGTCAATTCAGGTAGTGTAAGACTATCCTCAACTGGCTTTTTGCCAGTATCCTTGGAAATAACCAAGCTATCAATCCTAGATTGATCAGCATTGGTACCCATGGCTTCTTGGCACCTGGGATTCTCTTCTGCTGTTTCAACAACCCTTGGTTCCAATGAAGGACTTCCGGGTGCTGATTCAGAGAAGATTGCCGCAGATTGGGTCTTATTTATGTTACTGCTGACACCAAGCTCCGCTTGGGATACTTGGGCAGCAGCAGCCCTTTCTGCATGAATCTCTTCAGAACCACTGAGATTCACCTCCGATGAGGAGTGGGGTTGCAGTGCTACAGTGTCCTGGCTTATCAGGATGTTCTCATGTAATATGGCAGGTGAGTTAATAACACCTTCATTTAAGCCAGGATTGAGAGCACTGTCACTCCTAGGTGACAGGGGTTGTAGGGGTGAAAGATTTTCAGATGGGGAAGCTACATCTGCTTCTAATGACTCCCCCTCAACAGAAGGTTCATCCCTAAGAGATAATCCCAAATTTACCAGTTTCCGTTTAGGCTTTTTGCCTTGAACGGGGTTTGAAGCTTCAGGTTGGTTGGTGGTGCTAGGTGGAGGAGACCTAGTAACCACTTTTCTCTGTCTCTTGAAACTGACAGGAGGTGAGTTTGATGAGGAGGTGGCAGTGGAAGTGATTGTGGTAGCTTTCCTCTTTTTGGATTGAAAAACTATTAGTGAAGAGGAAGCTGGGACAGATGTGGGATCAGAAACTAGGGGTGTTCAAAACCGGGTACCCGGATTTTCGGATACCCGAATTTCGGGTACCCGGAAATTTCGGAATTTGGATTTCGGTTTCCAAGTCCAAGTCCGAATTTTCGGATATCCGGAATTCCGGGTATCCGAAAATTCGGACTTGGACTTGGAAATTAATCGGATATCCGAAAATGGCTTTTTTTTCAAAAACAACAAAATTTCAAATTTAAATAAACATAAACGTGACTTGTTTGTTACCTAAGTTCGAACTAAAAAAACGACAATACAAATAAACATTGTTTAAGTCTTCCAAATACAAATCAAATTAACAAAAAAACAAACATATTAGATAACTCAAACCCTAAATCTTTTATCTTTTATTTTTTATATAAAATATATTTAAATTTATTAAAAACTTTCGGAAATCCGGGTATGGTTGATTATGAGATATTTCGATTTGTTTATTCTTTTTTTATTGAATTGAGTTGTGTATATTTCGATATATATAAAAGATCCCCAAAAGAGTTTTTTTATACTTGTTCCATATATGTCTGCTTTGACTCGAATGAATGTTCTGAAGAAACCTCAATTAAGTTATGTTCTAGAAAAAGAGGATTCTTGCTTTTTTGCCCTCCTGCTGAGAAAGCATTCATTTATCGGCTCATTTCTTAAAATACTTCAATTGGTACACGCAAGAAATAGGCCAATTCAGCAGCTTTTTGTTCCATTTCCCGTGGAGTAAAATTCTCATCAGTACGAGTCAATGGAATGGCTCCCTGGCCTCGGATATCCATATAAAGGACACGCCGAGCATAAATACCCTCTTTAACTTCTATTCTGACGGATTGAATATCTTTTATAAGAAATCGGAGGAAGACCCGACGATTTTTTCCAGGAAATCCCCAACGAAAGATACACACTATTCCGTCTTTTATATCAAATCGATCATAACCACTACCTACATTCCACGAAATTGTGCACCACAAATAGGAGCTAATAAAAAGACCCGCGATCCCATAGAAAGACATCACAATTCCTTGTGGAAAAAAAATGATTTGCTGAGACGGAAATAAAGATATCAAATTTCTACCAAGATAACTCGAGGTTCCAACCAACAAGAATCCTAATGAACCTAAAAAAAGGATAATCGCCCAGCAGAAATTACTTATTTTTCGAGCCCCCTTTATAGGTTCTATCCATATATGTTCTGATCGACAACTCATACTTTATCCCGTTGCTTTTTTTGGAATTGAGAGAATACCCCAAATGAATTTGACTTTAGTCCGTTTGTTTCCGAAGTAACTCGCATCAACTAGCACTAGTTTGATGTGAACCTTTAGGAGTAATTCATTAAATTGGTTAGATCTAAACTAATAACATACCCTTCGTATGATCTCACTAAAGATAGCCACATACATATAGATAGACCGACGTTACAAGTCAGCCATCCGCCGATTCGGGTCTATTTGAAAATAGCTAGAACATAGCATTTCTGGAGACATAAGAGTTTTTGCCGCTTGTACCATATTTTGCTAAATGGATATCTGTGTTATGATACAAACGTCAATTTGAAAAAAAAAAGATTCTATTTTGTGCCATCGGCTCTAAACAATCTTGTTTTTTTGAACATGAAGAAATAAAGAAGCCATTGCGATTGCCGGAAATACTAGGCCTACTAAAGGGACCAAAACAGAGGGAAAGTTAAGAGTTGTCATAGAATGGGTACCTCGATTTTCTATTTGTACCTGTTATTATTTAGATTTGATATTTATTATTTATAATATAAAGATATCTTATTATATATCTTATTATATATATAAGGATATCTTTCTTATTATAATTTGATAATTCTAAATTGGAATTATTATTACTTAATATCTATAATATAAGTCTCTATCTAAGTGAGTATATAATTTAGTTTTTTCTCTTTCTACATGAAGGATTTGAAAGGATATGGATGATATATTATTTTATTCATTTTTTGCTCTTGTCTTCGAATTTCATTTATTAAGCAAAAAGTTTTTTAAAAATAAATTAGATTCTACTTATTTAGATTCTATTTATATTGAAGGGTTTGTTAGAATCCCATACCGCAGGGATTCTTATTCAAAATAGGATTATCGTAAGATATAGAAAGAGAAAAAAGTCTATATTTTCTATATTTTAATTATATATATATGAATGAATGACAAGAATACGATATTTTTTTTTTTCTAATCTGACGAGAATAATAATGTCGATAAGAATAATTTCATCTTTCATCATGTTCATTATGATTTTCTTAATAGTTAATTGAGGCTTCTTGATCAATATAAGAAAAGGGGGCGGATTTTCGATTTTCTGTGACTTTTGATTCTTTATACAATTAGATCTTATGTCAACAAAAAACCCCCTTCGTCTAATTTTGACTTAGATTCCGATAAACAAATTACTTGTTTGCTCAAAATAATTGAACGTAATGTTTTAATTTTGATTCAAAGGAAAGAAAGTGTGGAGTTGAAATAACTCACTCAGAACGCTTTTTAAAGGATTACGTGGTACGATTAGATCGAATAAGCCCTTCTGGAATAAATACTCAGACGCTTGTGAACCGTCGGGTACTGTTTTATTCAATGTTTGTTCAATTACTCTTTTACCCGCAAAGGCAATGTAGGCGTTGGGTTCAGCAATAATGATATCTCCCAACATACCAAAACTAGCTGTCACCCCACCGGTAGTAGGAGATGTAAG
>JBCNJP010003950.1:0-28184 GCA_039602395.1 Deinandra increscens subsp. villosa
AACTTGCATCATCTGTTGTCCACACACCAGAGCCCAGGTACTTAACATTCACATTGAATTTGTTCTTCTTGTAGTCAACAATTAATATAGATGTGCATGTTTTTGGCAAGTCCTGTGTAAATAAAACAGGCAGAATCTACAAAAAAGGAAGCACATTAGTAGAAGACTTGTCTGTGCTTTCGTTTGAATGTAATGCCTCAACATAAAAACCTACCACCGCTGGATGTTGCTCAGTCTCTCCGTTTACAGCGATTAGTGTCTTAAACGGCATCTATACAAAATTGAAACACAGGTACATTACAATTTTGGAACATGTGAAGAAGAGGTATACACGACGTAGAAGTGTAGACAAATTAGGCAACTCTATAAAGATTATTTACTTAACAGGAGTTTGATAGAACTAACTACAGTTCAAGTATTATTATGCTGGACATTTATTATCTCAAGCATGTGTTATAATTTCATTAGAACAAAATAACTTAATATCATAATCTACCATCTGGCAAGATGGTATAATTTTTACAGACCCAACTTATATTTCCTTAGGTAGACAGGTTTCACCAAAAAATACATTACCAAAACAAAAATACAAACAACATCTACATCCTATGCGGTGACATTTCTGAGGCAGGTGGCGTGAATACACGCTGACTCTCCACAGCTGCTCTCCGTAGAGCTAACAACTGCTGCAGTCTTGAATTAGCTACGCGTATTTCCTCAAGCAGTAGAAAACCGGCAAAATAACGGAATGCTGAACACGGTTCACCGAGTAGTTCATCTAATAAGGCTCGATTCATAGCAGATGTTCTCCGCACCATTTGGATCAGAGCATCAATTTCTGTGAGTACTTCTGATCTTGACATTGCTAGGAAATCAGTAACCAGTCTTTCCATTGCCCTGCTGTTCTTAGACCAAAAAGTTATAATAAAAATGGAACATTTTCCATCAATTATTAGTTTTTCTAATAATAATCTAGAAATCTTAAAACAAAATATACACATGTGTTTAATTAAATGTATGTTTCACAGAGCAAGATAACTGCATAATCAAGGAGACAAATGACTATGTGTGTAAATATAAGAAACAAAGGGTGAAAATTTAAGAAGTCCTGTTTTCATTTCTACAGCCTTGATTATGATAGGACGATAGTATTCTAAAGCGGGTATTTAGACAACTTTTTGTTAGAAGGATAAATATACGCTTTAACAATAGTAACCAGCGGGAAACAAAAGGAAGGTCTTTTGCGATTGATTTGAGTTTTCTATTCAAAGAAACCAATGAATCAGCCTTAACATGCAGATAGTCTTAAAAGGGCACCAAGACATTGGTGGTCCTGTAAAATGTGTATGACTAAAACTGGTTAAGTTAGTATCGTCATGCCCTAAACCACAAATAAAAAAAACCGGCGACGGTTGTTACCTTTTTTTCCGGCGAAGAAGGTATCCGACAGTCGTCTCTGCTGGAGGTTAAGTCTAATGAAGACGGTAGTGGTTGATAGACATGATGGGTTCATAAAGAACCTGTCTTTTCATCTGCTACAACCGTCGTTTATTTTCCCTCCAAATTCTACAAAACTGGGCCGGAGCCCGCTATGTATGTGGGCTTAAATACGATAACAGTGAGGCTATTAGGAACCTGGACTACCATACATAATTGAACATTTTATTGATTAACTTTTCCCAACATTCATTATTATATATTTGTTACCATGTAGAAGGTTAAGAAAAAAATATAATAAACCTCTAACAATGAAAGCTGTAATTTAATTAAACCAATATAAATTGACACTTCATTTCTTTCGATAAGGGTAGGGAAAATGTAAAAAATTTATTATATACATCTCGAATTAATCAAAACAATTTGAGAAGGTTTCCTTCTGATTAGGATATAGTGAATCGTGACATGAAAGATGTTTTCGTAGCATAATAATCTCACAAAACATGACAACGTAAAAGTGAAGAGAGTTACAGTTGAGGTGATCAAGGTTGCTAAGGACAAACCATGTAGCTATGTATAAATAACGGTTACTACCATACATAATTGAACATTTTATTGATTAACTTTTCCCAACATTCATTATTATATATTTGTTACCATGTAGAAGGTTAAGAAAAAAATATAATAAACCTCTAACAATTAAAGCTGTAATTTAATTAAACCAATATAAATTGACACTTCATTTCTTTCGATAAGGGTAGGGAAAATGTAAAAAATTTATTATATACATCTCGAATTAATCAAAACAATTTGAGAAGGTTTCCTTCTGATTAGGATATAGTGAATCGTGACATGAAAGATGTTTCCGTAGCATAATAATCTCACAAAACATGACAACGTAAAAGTGAAGAGAGTTACAGTTAAGGTGATCAAGGTTGCTAAGGACAAACCATGTAGCTATGTATAAATAACGGTTGGTGACATAACTGGACTTGTAGAGCCGACTTCATCAAGGTTCTTAAACACCTCCTTGTAAACAATATTTCGCGTATGCTGCGCCAGGGCTACGTCACCATCTTCGACCATAACTATTTTTAATCCGTCTGGAGTTGTTACTCGAGACAGGGCGACATACAGCTGTCCATGACTGAAGACAGGTCGCGGCAAATACAGTCCAACAAACTTTAATGATTGGCCCTGGCTTTTGTTTATTGTCATTGCATAGCATGGTCTTAGCGGGAACTGGCGTCGCTTCAAAATAAATGGCCACTTTGATTTAGTGGATGTCAGTGCGATCCTTGGTATAAATGTGTTGTTCCCTATTTTCGAACCTGTTATAATCCTGGCTTTGATAACAAATTTCGCAAGATTGGTGATAAGTAGGCGGGTGCCGTTACATAAGCCTTCTGCTGGATTGACGTTTCTCAGAAGCATAACAGGAAGGCCTTCTTTCAGATTTAGAACATGTGGAGGCATCCCAGGAAAGTTTAAAGCATTTAGAAATTCTGTTGGGTAAAGGTCATTTTGCTCTAGGATGTCTGTAGAGGCCTTGCAGATCTCATCAGAGCTGCGGTACGTCCTCGCTGGGCGGTCAAGTTTATGGAACATGCAGTCATTTATCTGAGCTGCGTCGTCATTCCTAGGTGTCAAAATCGCCCTCTCACGTAGGTAGTCTTCATCATCCTGTCGGTTTAAGAAACCAGGGAAGGTTGTCATTATTATCTGTTCAATAGGACACGAAGTATATGTCACAATAAACTGATCTGGGATCTTTATCCATGTCGGTTCATGTTCTCCCTCCTTCATCTCTGCTGGAACAACACCATCTCCAACATCGAGAACCCATTTATTAAAGGCCTGCTTTGTAAGGTCCACCTCACCTGTTTTCGTATATTCAGTCACCCGCATACTTTGTGTAAGCCTATAAACCTGGCAGGAGTTCCATAAAGTCGATCTGTTAATGGAAGACTGCACAATCTCCACTCGTTTTCCTTTAGGAATAACAGGCAGAATCTGCCTGAAGTCACCTCCCAGCAACACAGTTAATCCTCCGAAAACACGGTCTCTATTGGCTGGATGTTTGAGACTCAATATATCTCGTAGGGTTCTATCTAGCGCTTCAAACGCATGTTTTTTGGTCATAGGAGCTTCATCCCATATTATTAAGCGAGCTTGCTGTACCAGCTGAGCAAGTATGGTATTTTGTTTTATGCCACACGTGCTATTCTCCAAAACTTCAAGGGGTATTACAAAGCGACTATGAGCAGTTCTTCCACCAGGCAAAAGTAAAGATGCAATACCTGTGTCTCATCAGATTAAGAGCAGCAGAGCTAATTAGATAACGGGGTTATTAATTTACTCTTCTACCTATATAAGATTGATAATAACAGAAGGTTTTTATCTATAAGTATCACAGCTAACTGCGTAAAATACATTAAGAAAGTACTTATTTTAAGCAACCTGTACTGGTTTATTAATTGTGCGTATGACTACAATGTATGAAAACTTGCAACTTTTGCGTGTAAGTATTTTGATAGATGGTGTTTTGTGTACAGCTAATACTGGTGGCATAATAGAATGATATTACTATACCTGAAGACGCAACAGCGAGAGCTATCATTTCTTCGGATCTAAGGCGTGACAGAATTGCTCTATATAAAAATGTTTTACCTGTTCCTCCTGGCCCATAAACAAAGAAGAATTTACCTTGTTCTTGCTGTACGGATTTTATTACGTCTTTATATATTAAACCCTGTTCTGCGTTCAGGTTACTATAAAGATTTTCATGCATCACCTTTTCAAGTGCTATATTGTATGATAGCTCTTCTCGTATAAGGCGATTCTCATCATTACCAAGGAGAGTCGGATCAGGTTTCGGGAAGCCCTCAAAGTCATTTAAGGACCTTCCGTTTCGTTGAAGGAGTTCTTCCATTTCAAGAAGGCAATAATTTTTCTTCTGGTGCTCTTTGAGTTCCCACTTTGGAAACCGCAGTTCTCGCCGTTTCTTGTGTTCTATATCATCACAGAGGGCTTCCCAATTCTGTTCCCACAATTTCAATGGACTGCTGACTTCGCAAAACAATAATATTGTTACGAAAAGTGTACGAAGCTGGTTGCCAGTTGCCCACACCTGTGCTTCTGATATTGCCTCTGTCCATTCATTGTCATCACTAAGGAGCCCGCGAGCGTAGCACGCTTCTTTAAAAGTAGTATATACCTTTCCTTCAAAAGTCTTAATATCGTTAAAAGACGTTGCCCCTTTCACGATACCCAAAAGCATCCTTAGATAGTAACGGGGTCCAGCAGCAGGGTTACAGTACACAATTCGGCCTACACAGGTCCTACATGATCGACGTGCCCATCTCTTTTCGTTGGCATGCCATACATACTTTCCTGGTAGCTCTGCATATGTAAGTTCCCTCGCCCTTGCGTCAGCCTTATTCAGCTCAAACCATTCCGTAAACATGGTTTCCTTAATCCCTGGCCGGTTAACCGCAGCTGCTATGTTGTCCGAGTCTCGAAGCATAACCACATTTTGGTCCGGGAGGTGATAGTTTAACTTCATTACCGAAGGATAAGAGTAGTGTATGTCAAACGCGAGCATACGCCACACGGCTTCGCATGCAGATAAATAACGACAGTCTAGATAATTCTTTATCTCATCAATGTTAATAATCTTTTCACGCTTTGTCTCTCCATCGACAGTGATGTTGTCATGGATGACCATTGTAGTTCTATCTGGGCCCTTGTTCAGGTACTTAAATAAGTACTTGATTGCTCGTGACCTATTACACCATTCTACATTGATGTGCGATTCGTATTTTAGTAATAAATAACGATTATAGGGCACTACATGGCTATTGTCAAAACGATTTCTCCCTTTAACCGCATACCTATTGTTTCTTCGCCTTCGGTAAACAGGATATCCATCACCATCAATAGTTGTTTCGTCATAATATGATCTGGGATAATGCTTTGAGCAGTTTCCATCGACCATGCAGGGGGCATTCCTTCCGTTGGGCCCACAGGGCCCATGCAACATATGCTTCGTGACAACCCTAAATGCTTCGGGATCATCACCCTCCAATGGTAGTTCAGCGGATATAATATCATCTATTGAGCTGGGAGTTGTACATTTTGACGCGGCGTCAAGCCAGATAAGTATGTGTGCATGTGGGAGACCGCGTTTCTGGAACTCAATCGTATAAACACCTGTCAAAGTAGTCAACAGACAAAACAATATCGATACAGAAAGATGTCTCGAAATACCGAAAATAACAATGGCTCAACATCGGAGGGTTAAATAAATGTAGAGAGAGTATTTTACAACGGGGTGTCATGTACAACATTACCTGCCAATGTCTTGCCAAATATGTATTTCGTCATGATGTCATGAATCAGGGAATGTAGCTTCATTTTGAAAACACGCGAGACAGTTTCTGGCCGCTCATAAGACTGTTGGCCGGGGGTCAAAGCGAGCATTTCATCTATTTCTGGCCAGTTTGGATTTGCAGTGAAGGTTATAAACAGATCAGGATTGCCGTATGTCCGGCATAGAGCCATAGCATCCTGATAGTTCTGCACCATATATCGCGGGCTTCCTGTGAAGGTTGAAGGTAATACAATGCGCTGACCGACTGCGTCCGCCCTTGTGTCCCCCCGTGTAACAGCATCACATAGATTGTTGTAGAGCTCAACACGCAAGTCTTTTTGGTTATTACGTACCCACTTCAGTCTTTGCTCTTCAATAGCTGTGTAAGCATCAACCAAATACTGCTGGAACAGCCGTCCACCCCGCAACAGAGTACTGGTTTCTCCCCAATCCAACTTCCAAGAGAAAATCCTTGATTGCATGCATGATCCATAACCATTTTGTGAGGGTATGATCTTAAAGAAAACCCTAAATAACTTTCTCAAACAAAAATCAAGATACCTTTATCTTGATTTTCCTTGAATTCAGCTTCTTCCCTCTTTAGCAACCACCAAGATGAGCCAAAAATACTGATTTGATGAGAGTTCAAGCAATGTGTGAGAGTTACATCAAGTTAGTATAGCCTTGATATGTAAATGGTGTTTAAGAAGCTTACCTTTGATGATCTATCCCTCCACAAGACTCCTAAGGCTGAGAAGTGATGGCAACAGAGCTCTGGGACAATGATGAAGAGGTTCTGGCCGGATATGCAGAGAATCACAAGTGTGTAATGGCTATAAAGGCCAAATTCCTAGTTTTTAACGAACTGGAATCGAGGCGTACCGCCCCAAAATGTCCCATTTGGGGCGTACCACCCAGATTTTTAGGTAGCGGGTATGCGAAGATCCGATGGGTGCCGCAACCCGACCCGTTTACCATACGGGTCGCGTACCGCCTAGGATTTCCTAATCCTAGGCGTACCGCCTCAAATCGTGATTCAGAAATTTTTGAATATTTCTTGTTTGGAAATTCCAGCTCGGATCATGTTTTAGGTACAAAGGTTACAAGTTGTCACATCAATCAAATTGTCATAAACCGAAATAAAGTCATAAGTGTTAATTAATCATCCGTATGGTCTAGATGGTACAATCAAATTAGCCAACAATCATGTTCTTAGCCAGAATATAAATAAAGTCTAAGTCTTTTGTAGAAAACATGGTTGATTAACTCGATTACAAAGAAATCAAGAAGAAAGAGAACCCGGATTTTTAACTCGTAGTCCAATGATTTGATCCATACTTAATCCAATCAATTCCTTGATGTTTCTTGCCTTAAAATATCGTCCAGAAGTCGCCTAGGTTCGGCCAGAGGGTAGAGAGATCGAATTAGACCCGCACATGTGATTAAATAGATAAAATTCTAGGGTTTGCGGAAAAACACCCTCCAAGCGTATCGCTTGGAGGGTACCCTGGCCGTAGGCGATACGCGCGCCATCGTTACATAACAAAATAGTCGGGCTCGACCGACTTTGACCTTTGTTGACCAATCACCCCAAACGTATCCCTTGGGGCTTCACTCTCCCTAGGCGATACGCCTAGGGAACCTTTTTCAGCACTTTGTGTTGTTTTACTTCTTCAAACTTCTCCAACTGTTGTTTAGCCACCTATAAAAACATAATAAAAACCTAATTAAGACTCAATTTACCAAAAGCAAGCTAAAACAAAATAAAATGACTCAAATGGACTAAAAACTGACTCGATTAATATACACAATACACGAGAAATTAGGATGTGTTTGAAACACATCAAACACCCCACACTTACTCTTTTTTCTTCACACTATATTTGTTTTCTTCATAGACGGGCCTCTCGGGGAGTTATCCTTACCTGTAGACAACGGGAGGAATGTATGACTGTGTAACCTTTAGTAACGGACTTCAACATCTTGTAGTCCTGATACCTGATGATACCATCCATTCTGAGTTTCCATGTGTCAAAGTCATCTATAGTAAACATGAGAGGTTTTTTGTGGTGTCATTCTAAGAGTCACACAATTTCATTAGTGACATTTTTAGAACAATTAAAAGAAACGGAAAAAATTAAGACTTAGTGTGTAGTAATATCGGTACTTGAGGAAAAGAAATATTCAAGACAAGAGTCAAAGCTCTGATACCACTTGTACGATCATGGTTTAACAAGAAACCTAACTCAAGAATACTAACACTCTAGTAAGTAGGCGGAGAAAAGCCACTAAAACTCTCACACATAGAATATATTTGATATCCGCAATGAACATAAGATAGAGAACACGAGTTTGAATAATGCAGCTCTACTATTTTATTAATAACTAAAAATTCAAATGATCGGCGTGTTACAATGGAAGTTACAATGCACTATATTGCACTTAGAGATCAATGAGAGCCATTGATTGCCCTTAGATGATCTTAGCCATCTATACTATAAAAACATAAAACACGGACACTTTTCTAATACACAATAGGCTAATATGACGAAGAGACGGTTATGCAGCATTTGGTGTGGCGTCTACAATTGACAGTGTCTGGTAGTTGGTGGATATGCCTGCAATTGTACTATAAATTCGTTATATCTGCAACCGGAAGAAGTGCAAGTAAAAGTCAACACTGGATGACTCTTCTTCCTAAAGAACTCAAATTCATTCAGTTTTTCATATACTTCTGGAACAACTTGATTTATCATAGGAACTGAACTTAGCTAAGATAAACAACATCAAGAGGAATATTTTCTTACAACTATGTTACATGTTTTTGTTAAATATGTGTGCAAATGTAATAAGTTTGTATATGGATTATGTCAATTATTACAACTGTTGTTCGGTAGGGATTGTAGCGATCATTAATGTACGGGGATGAACCTTAGGACATGTATACCCTTAGGTAGATCTATGCTAAGGGGTCTCGTGCATGAGTCTCGAGTTGTGCAAAAGACATGACCATTGTTGCGGTGTTTTTAGACTATGTATGGTATATATGTTAATGTGTGTCACCTTTAGGTGGGGTGCGCCCTATTCTTTGGTGAACAAGATTTGACTTGCACACATACATCTTGACATACATACAATTATAGTTGTTTTTAGAGTCACTGGTCACGGCATACCACGAACATTGTTGTTGATAAATTTAACTTGTTATACGGGTAAATGAAGGCTCGGGATGTTCGAATAGACCGCTCTAATCTTTGCGTTGCTTGGTCTAGATTGTAGACTTTTTTTTAGAAAAGGTTTCCCGGTGATTCATTAAACATAAAACGAGAACCAATACAAGTAGAAAGTAAAAGCACTTTCTAGTTCAGACAGGGACATGCCCCTGAAAGTAAACAAAGCACACAGCCAAACAAAACACAAGCACACAAAGCCAAACTAACAAAGCAGAAAATAGGGCATCAGCCTTAACCCCCCCGTTGTCAAACACAAAATCATCGGCCAACCCCCCACTCAGCCAGCCGTCTAAGAACATGAGGGGACTTATGAAACTTTAAACTAGCAAGCCGCATCCAAACAACATCAGTAATCACCAAACTGAGAACATCTGGCAGACGAGTCTGATTACGAAAGAGACGATTGTTTCTTTCCTGCCAAACAAAATAAGCAGCCGCAGCAACCATAATCCTACTGACAACAGAGTCAAACGACTTGGATCCAGCATAACTACAAAGCTACGCCATAATCTCCGACCAAAAAGGATTAGTAGCCACTAACCTAATTCTGGAACGGACACAATCCCAAACACATCTCGAATAGGAACATGAAAAGAACAGATGATCAATGCACTCAAAATTGGCACAACAAAGAAGACAACACATCATATTCTGGTTCGTTTGATCTTGTCTCCTTTCCTTGATTCTTTCTGCACGTTAATTATTTGTGATTAGCTCCTAGCATTCCTGTCAACGTCATCACTAATCGTTGATTTGGTACGAGATGTGTTAGCGGCTATTGAATTTTTTAGGGTTTGTTCTACAAAGTCTAATATTTAGATAGGTGTGTAACTCCCAATGATCGAATCAGCTGAGATTGTGATGAGTTACGAGTAGTGTTAGCAGCCAAATCAATCTCTATTAAGGTGTGTTAGTCGTTTTTCTTTCTATCGAATTCCGATTAGGGTTCATATTTTTCTTTCATTTTTCCGAGAAATCGATTTGTGTTCTTTTGGGTGTGTAGCAATCTGTGATCCTCATTGATTTAGAGCAAGTTGTATCTGTCGTAGATCCTTGTGTTGAATCAGTGGCCGGTACGAATTTGTTAGCGCCTTGGGAGGGTCAGATTTGGATTCCGACGGCTGGTAGTGATTCTGTGCTGGTTGGTGGCTAGGGTTGCATGCTCCCATGCAGCCGACTAATCCGACTTCCAAACCTAAGGCTGCGTCTTCTTTGGCGCAGCGTGTTAGAAATATAGATGGCCAGGTGCCTTCTCGTAAAGTCCCATCGTCATTTCCGCTGACTGACTCTAGTGTGGAACCTAAGATTGATTTACCTAACTTGAATGAGAAAAGGATTCTGGTGGACCCTAAAGCTCTTGATGAGAATCCGGTATTCCCACAACAAGAACCTCAACCATAGGTAACCTCGTATGCTAATGTTGTCACTAAGGATAAGAACTCAGGTCCGTCTAAAGCGAACTTCCGGGTGTTAAATTCTGGGTCTAACGAACATGGGGTGGATGTGTTTATCCCGTTGGACATAGTTAGAAGGCTTTCTAGTAAAATGGGCTACATGTTGTATGGTTACTTTTTGGAAGATAGGCTTGCTTATCCGGTTGTGGAATACTATACTAGACAAAATTAGAGGAAATATGGGATTGTTAAAAGTATGATGAATGGGAATGGCTTCTTTTTCTTCCAGTTTAGTGATCAAAAGGGTATAATGGATGTCTTAGAGGGTGGTCCTTGGATGATCCGTAACCAGCCTTTGTTTCTTAATTTGTGGTCTTCTAATGCGGTTTTGAAAAAGGAGGACATTGATATGGTGGCGGTGTGGGTCAAAATGCATGATGTGTCTTTAGCGGCATATACGGATGACGGGTTAAGCATGTTGGCCACCAAAGTTGGTAAACCAAAACATCTTGATGAGTATACTTCAGAGATATGTCAAGATGTGTGGGGGAGAAGTAGCTATTGTTGGGCTAGATTTATTTAAGGCATGAACATTAGTATTGGGCTTAGTTTCACTTTGTTTTGGGCTTGTTATTTACTTGTTAGTGGGCTTATATAATGTTTATGATTGGGCCATGTGCGCTACCAGGTTTACGATTTTTTGTAATGAGGTAGTATATAAACCTCACTTGTTTATGATTCAAGCAAGCTTTTCAATACAAATCACTGTTTACGATTTCTTGGTGCTCTAAGTTTTCGATCAGCTTCATAGTAGTGTTTATTCATTCAAGACTTCATCTTTCTCATATATCTAGTCTCTTCTACTACTATTCTTCTTGAATCGATCTTATACGAGGATTCCGCACTCGTGTTTGATTAAATATCGTGTGTTTGGGAGATTTCCGGACCTATAGCTATGCTCGTGCTTTCATTGAAATCTCAGCTGCCCATGCGTTTGTGGATAAAATAACCTTAGCTATTCCGGATGAAAATGGAGAAAATTATATAAAGGAATCGGTGGAGGTCGAGTATGATCAATGGAAACCTCTACGATGTGAACATTGTTGTGTGTTCGGTCATCAATTGAAGGAGTGTCCTAAACACAAGCCTACTCCTACTGTTACTGTGGAAAAGCAAGTCCTTGTGGTCGACACAGATGGGCAGACTGTGGTTAATCGGAATGACTTTGTAGACTTGGGTTTTAGTTGTATGTTATTACTTTAGTCAATTTTTATTATGGGCCCTTGTTATAAACAGCCTTGTTATATACAAGTTAAAATTCCGTTGTGAATTATGGTTCACGATTAATGTTTTTTTTGCTCACGCATTGTATTGATACGAGTGGTAACACTTGTATTTACCATAAGACTAGAATCTTTAAGATTTTGTTAATAGGTAAAAGATCAAATATAAATATAAAGAGTTTTAAATCGTGCAAAGTATGTGAAGGCAATTGAGCTATTGATCTTAGAAATGAAGGGTCCAGATCTAGTTAATCTAATTCAAATGTGAACAAAAAAACAAGTTAAACGAAAAAAGAACCTAAATAGGTAAAACGGGTATAGCTTACCATTGTTGACCTTTTTACATTTCCCGAACTCTTTTAAACTTCTATAACTTTTTATATGATATAATTTTAAAAAATATATATACTATAAAAACGAGTATTTAATTCTCTTTAATTCGAGTATAGTATTCCTATACTTTTTTTTAAACATTTTTTAGAACTCATCTATGTGTCCTCGTAACCTTGCATGATTATGAAATAAAGTTTGCGTGGTTACGCAATATAGCGTGCGTGATTATATAAATAATTTGCGTGATTATGAAATATACCGTACGTGATTATCAATATAACTTGATGATTATCATCAACCGTGCATTAACAATTTTACACTTACTTCGTACCTTCGCACGAAAAAGTGCCATTGTACCATAATTTTTCCCTTTCTCAATATATCACTTTTAAAACTGTTGTTTTAGTAGTTTATGATTTGTATTTAGTTTAATATTTTTATTATTTTTATTATTATTATTATTATTATTATTATTATTAATTTATTATTTTGTAATTATCTTTATATTTTTTAATAATAATGTTAGTTTAGTCTTTTTACCAGACTTAATAGGAAAAATGGATAAAGTTTAGTAGATTGGAATTAAACCAAGATAAAAACTAAATTAATGGAATAAATTATTGTTTAGGAAATGGGTAAATTTGTAATTTTTTTTAGTAAAAAAGAAGAAATATGCAATAAAACTTAAAAGTTGGATAAATATGTTATTCATAAGTTTTGTAGAAAAAAATATCCAATTCTCCCAAATTAATAAAATCAGATACATTTATAAAAACTTTACATTAAAAATGATATTTTGATCAAACCTCATCGGCTAGACACCCCGTAATTACTCTACTCGAAGTCTTAGAAAATCATCAAGATACATATCAACAAAAAGAGTTGGAGATGAATTGAGATTGTTGTAAAGTATCCAAAAAAAATATATATATATTAGATGACTATAATATTAAAATGGAGTGAATTAATTCTCAATTAAATACTCGTAAAATTAAAAACAACTTCATGCAACCATGAAAATTAGGATGATGATGCTGCTGCTGTATGTGTTCATGCCTTAGTTTTTTTCATCGTCGTCATTTTGTACTTGTTTCACACGTGGAACAACCTACGAACAGTAAATAATTAAAAATTAATAATAACAATTAATAATAATATTAATATTAATATTAATATTAGTATTAGTATTAAAAATAATAGTAAACCTGATCGTCTTGAGGAAAATGAGAGGATTGGAGTCGGAACCTCGTGACTCTTCGGTCAGTGACTAGGCTGGCGTCGTTGTCATCTAATAAAGTTAGAATATAATTTTATTAGAGTTTAATAGTTTTGAGGTAATAAAAGAAGGCAAATAATATGAATACAATAAATACGCTTCAAAATATCTTCTCTGAACCATTGAATCTGGTACGAGGACTTAGCAATTATTTTTATTTACATTTATTATATAAGCAACACAAACAACACGGACGGCGGGTTATTTATTTGTTCTCTTTCTCTTTATTTAAAAGTTAAATCAAGTCCGTTAATTATAAAAGTTTTATAAAATTAAAAACATGTTAATTTTACTCATATTCTTATGAACATTTTTGAAATTCAAGTTCTGAAATACATCATTTTCAAGTGATTTTATACTACAAAATTTTAATAAATATTTTGTGGACAACACGACTCATTTCGCACTTTTATTTTTTATAAATTACAAAATTTTTAAATATCAATAGTTGAACTTGCTGGACTTTCTTTGTAGTTTATAAGTTTTGTTGTTTGTGTTTTCTTAAATTCATCTTGATTGTGTATTTATTTATTCGGTTAATTGTCATTTTTACCTTTATTAAAGGTTTAAACTTAAAGTAATAAAACCTTACAGACACTATGTAACATATGTCTCCAAAATCAAATGTTTTTTTTTCAAATATATCGGAACTTTTTAACAACAATTCAAATGGTGAGATCTCCGCATCATAGAGTATATCTAAAAGAATAAGTAACAGTTGTTTGAGCCACATATGTAATGTGAAAAGTTTGAGAAAACTTTGTACGTAGAGTGGAGAAGATTTCAATGTTGAACAAAACCTTACTTTCAACCCAAACTACATTGACATAAACTATAATTTATTATTTATTATATTTATGTAGTCCATGTGCTAAGAAGTCATTTGTTAGACATTTTATATGTTATGAATTATATATTTATATTACTTTTTAAAAAGAATTACTTGCTACTTAAATATTTTTTAAATTTCAGTTTATATATTAAAAATATTAGTAGCTACATTTTAATGAAAAGTTTATTCCGAGCCAATTTTCTAAATGGACTTAACTATCAGGATTGCCAAACCATAATTCTAAAAGTAGTTGTTCCGGTGATGTTATTAAGAAATTTTAACAAGAAAAATAAGTTATGTAATGTAACAAGACCAGAGGTAATTTAACGAGTTAATTATGTTATAGAATTATAGATAATTTTTAAAAGGAATATTGTGTTAGACACCTTCTAATAAGAAGATTCCTTTAACATGTAGAAGAAGACTATTTTCTCTTGCAAAAAAACTCAAATAAGCCATGATATACACTCATATGAAGAAAAACCTCAAGTGCAAAAAAAAAAAAAATCATTAAAAATGCATAGAGAAAATAAAAATAGAAATAATAACAACAAAAAAAGCAATTACAAGACTTAAGAGTTCCAAATCATAGTAATTTTACTAATAAATCAAAATGATTAGAAATATTAAATTACTTAAATACTTTTAGCTATCATGATTTAAAGAAAAAATCACCATGAGATCTAAAAAATCATAACAAATACTATATCTTTAAAATTATAAATGTATGATTAAATATTTTTTAATTAGATCTTATTTAGCTACAAAATGGTTTTTAGTTTGTATAATTCATAAAAAAATAGGATTAAACAATTTTATTAATAATAAAAGAATTTAAACATAAAAAATTAAAAATAAAAACTTTAAATGGATAATTAATCGAGGTAATTGGTTGAAATATTAAAGTTGATTAAAATAAAAAAATAATTTAACAATAAAATAATGATCCATCATATATTTAGATCTATTTTCGAACTTAATAAAAAAAATACTTCAGAATTATAAGTATTCGTAATTAACTTAATATTAAATTCATCTAATTAATGAAATAATAATTATTCGTTAAATAAACTTATACTAAATATTTAAAAATTTATTTTTAATATTATTATTATTATTTGATATCTATATTTATTAGAAGAGAAAATGAGAATGCAATCACACACTAACATAGGACGATTTATATTTTTATTTATTAGTATAAAGATAATAGATATACTTTATATTGATTAAATACTTATTTCCCATTATTTGTAGATTCTTAATACTAACGTTAATTCACTTGATACGAATTCTAAGTTAATATTCATATTGAACTAGAACGATCAACCAATTAAATTAAAAGAATAGTCATGTTTATTTTAAAACCGAGCTGAGAACTTGAGCATTGGCTCGTTTTAAAACCACGCCACCTTAGCTCCTTTGGCTTGAAAGTTGAAATTAGAAAATTTTAACTCAATTCTTGTTCCCAAGTTATATCAAATAATAATGAAAAACTTACCATCAAAGATTAAAAATGTGTACATGATCTATAAAATGTTAAAAACTATAGTTAATTTAAACTACTCAACATATATGATATATCATATTATCATCCAACCTTAGTTGAACTCGACTATTTTATAGCCCGAGTAAATTTCAAACGAGTTTTTCTATATGGAACATTAAACCTGGACCATTCTAAACAATATTTATGCATATATATATTACTCTATAAAAAGTTACCTACTTAAAATAGTAAAATAATGATAATATTAATATATTATTGTGTAACAACATACCTGCCGGAAAATGCTTCTTTTTTCTTTTCCGACCGACCACAACCGCCGAGTCTAACGTCGATTCGCAACAATCCGGCACGTGCCGATCCGTCAAAAGATAACGGCCGTCACCGTTATCCAGCATTGTTCGAACGAAGAAAGCTTCTACGGATTTCAGGAAATTAAGGTGCCGCTCGTTTGTCCATCGATAGTCGTTACGATCTAGATCACCGGCCATGAAATCAGGATTCCGGCGACCGTCGGGATCTATTTTCCGGCGACGGGGTGGCTTCCGATCGTAGATATGTCGACGGGTGCGTTTTATAATGCAGCAGGTCTCGCTTTATTATTCGTCTTTTCTTTCTCGCCTGCCTTACGCAATCTCAAAATGTAAAGCCACGCGCTGAGGGTAGCGTGGTGTTTAGTACACGATTTCGGAAGGTTACACGACTGGTTTAGAGGTTTTGTATTGGCACTGGAGCGCGTGAGAATCATTTGGGTAGGTGAGAGAGTGGTGGAGAGGAACCGGTTTCGAAAATATCCTGATATTTTTTATTTTAATAATTTACTATTTGAAAAGATATTTTGGGTTCGAGAAAAAGATCTTGGAAACTGGAAAGCATGGGTTGGTTTGATATTTTTATCAGGATTTATTCTAGGGAGGTAATTTTATGATGATTGAGTATGAGAAAGTATAATAACATTTACGACACGTTTTTTTATTGTGTGATTCTAGTTCTTAAAATTTTAAAATTTAGTTGTGATTGTATGAGAAATAAAAGACTATTGTTAATTTCTATATTTGATAGAAACATTTCATTCTTATATTTTTTTTAATATTTTTAAAGTGGTTGTGAGTGAAAACAAACTTTGAGTAAAAAACGAGTTAAAAATATTTATCTTAAAAATACTAAATCATCACGAGAAATCTAAGTTCCACTTTGAGACTCGAGATAAGGAAGTTTTTGTTAAAACGAACGGTGTTTTAAAATTTGATTTAAGTTTGTATAAAAACCGTTTGTAAATTTAATAAAAATAAATACGTTTATTTTCCATACGATTACTACAAAAGGAAATCTAATCTATTACAATACAAAGAAAAAAAATTATATTCCTATCAATACAAGTATAAGAAAATATAGGAATAGATACAAAGAAAGAATACTTGTTACAAAGAAATGAATTACATACAAAAGAAATAAATGAAGCAATTGACAAACAGTAGATAGTTAAGTAAGGAATTGTACGAAGAAATTATTTTTTAGTAGTTTTTGGTGAATTTTTTTAAATTTAATGAAAAGAGATAAATGTGAAGAAATGATGTGTTGCAAACACATCCCATTTCCGGGGTCTTTTAGTTAGTTATTTGAGTCGTTTTGAGTCGGTTTTTATTTGTTTTAGTTTGTTTTTAGTTAAGTTGTGTCTTTGAGTCGTTTATTTGTGTTTTGTAAGTTTTTGCTGCAGTTTTGTGAAGTCCCGAGGCCACGGTAAGAAAGGAGAAGATTTTAAAAGGAAACAGGAAAGAGGAGCTAAACGGCGTATCGCCTGGGACCTCACAACATCCGCGCGATACGCGTGGAACCAGGTGGTCAACAGAAGCCTTTAGTCGGTTTAACCGACTAAATTGTCGTGTACGGAGCTCGGCATGTATCGCCTACAAAGGGTAGACCTCCAAGCGATACGCTTGGAGGGTGTTATTCCGGAAACTTAACAAGGTCGATATAAAAGTCGATTTTAGGGTTCAATTGGAGAGCTCTCGACTTCCAGACGACAGAGAGGCGATCTTAGACGATTTTTCAGAGCCAAGGAGGGTTGCGCTTCAAAGGGAAAGGCTGAAGACCAAGCATTCGACTTCGGTTACGTGTCGGGTTTTCGTCTAAACTTTTGTTTTGTGATTATTCGTTACGTTTAGTTATGGTTCCTGTTAAAGATTCAGTTTTTATCTGTGTTCTTGATTGGAATATGTTTCTAGGCTAAACTTTAGAGCCACCTAGACTCATTATGATGACTTTGATCCCCACCTAGACTCATTATGATGACTTTGATCTTTTGATGATTTCTATTCGGTTTGACTAGTTGATTGATGTTACACTTTTATTAAATTCCAATGAATGCCATGTTTGATGCATATGTGTGTTATGAGCAGATTGTTAGTTGATTGTTGATGCATGATTTACCCGCGAATTTCTTTCGGTTTAGGTAGATTATCCGAAGTAGTTGACTTTAGGGTTAATTGCTAAAGTATAGTTTAGAGTTTCTTGAACTATTGCATTGATAATTGGTTGATGATTTGATTGTAATGTGTTGCCTATTCTAAGACTCAAAAGGTAAAGAATTGTCGGGTAGTTGGGTTGGTTAAAGTTCTAGGGGTGCATTGTCTCAAAAGGAAGTGTCCTGGGGTTTTGATTAGCTTGGTATTCCGTGTCGGTCATGATAGTTGTTGGTAGCTCCTGCTAGGTCTAAGGTGCCCGAGATTAGGTTCAGAGGTGGTTAGGTTTAGCTGAGGTAGGACGTACTCAAAAGGTGAACTCCTGTTCGAGCGCTAGAAGTGTAGCTAGGAAGGACTTAAAAGGTGAACTAGCCACCATCAGATTAGTCATAACCGATTGAAGTTGTCATTAGTGATTACGATTCCGAGTCTAGGTGGTATCTCTCCCTGCTTCTGAAGGTTGTCCTTAGGTTTCCTGTTTCTCGTTTGTTGGTTGTTAGTTAGTAATTAAGTTAGTTAAATCCATCTCAAATCAAAAACCCAAATTACTCAGTATTTTCATTTCGTAGGTCCTAGGTTAGTTTTCTCTATAGAGTGTCTCTAGGGTTCGATATTCCCGGTCTTGCCTTAGCTTAGCTACAATCCGACAGGTACACTTGCCTTAGGGTTCGGTTTAGTTAGGTATTTTCGGTAAAATTAGGTGTGTCTAGGTCTAGGTTTAGGTCTAGGTTTTAATAGTATTTTAGAGTCGTTCCGAACACATCAAATTTTTGGCGCCGTTGTCGGGGACACTTGGCAATAGCAAGATTAACTTAGGTCGTCGTTAGAAAATTTGAGTCTTTTCGGTTTTTCCGTGTCTAGAGTCTTAGGATTTCCGTTTTTGAGTCTAGATTTTTTTTAGGTTTAGTTTTTCTAATTTTTATTTGTGTCGTCTCCCCGTTTTATGCCACACACTCGGTCACGAGGTCCACCTGAGCTTTCACCACTTTCTGATCCCGACGCGGACATTCGTGAACGGTTCTGCCTTCTTCGCACGGAACTCGAGGCGTTCATCATTTCCACAACTCATTCCAAACCATCCACTTCCACACAGATCGCACGCGACGCCAAACCCATTTCATTTCCCGACCTTTCATCCATGGCGGCACGTCGCACCGTCCACGAGCAGGCCAACGCCGGAGTTACAGACGCTAGGTTCACCAATGCGCAACCAAACATTGCCAACACCGCGAATTGGCAAATTCCGTCTCACGTCATCAATGCTCTTGCACATTCGATTCAGTTCCATGGATGTGAGGACGTAGATGCTCCGATGCATATCGCGCGCTTTATACGGATTTGCAATACGTTCGGACTCACGGGAGTCACGAACGATACCATTTATCTGCGCTTGTTTCGATTTTCCCTTACGTCTCGAGCCGCCGAGTGGCTTGAGACGCTTCCGCCAAATTCGATCGCCACCTGGGACGATCTGACAGCAAAATTCCTGAAAAAGTATCATCCTCCAGCCAAGGCTGCACGCACTCGGGAGGAAATCCACTCCTTTCGGGTGGACCCCGATGAGCCTTATTCGGTTGCTTACGAACGATTCAACACTCTCCTGAGTAAATGTCCGCAACACGGGTTGACGGACTGGGCGATCATAGAAAAGTTCTACAATGAACTTCCTTATTCTGTTCAGAAGGAGTTCAACATTTCGGCTGGAGGACATATGATGGAGAAGCTCACCGTTGACGAATGCAAATCACTTTTCGAGAGCTTCGCACTTGCTGAACAGCAGGCACCCGGAGGTCGGAGAGCCACCTTGGCCCCGACTAGATCACTTGCACCGTCTACATCTACCCGGAGTGTCAGTCACATTGGCTCAGAGACCATGACGCCTAAGGAGTTAGAGAACATCTATAGCGCTTTAGAAGAAATCAAACTCCATATCAAAGCCAAATGTGAGCTGTGTAGAGGCACTCACGACACCCGAGACTGCCCGCTTGCTCCCACTGAGCAAGTCGACTATATTGGAAACCGAAACCATTTCGGTAATTCTTTCCAGTTCGGGTGGAGGAGTAGCCAGAATTCCGGATGGCGAGAGGGAGGAAACCCACCTGGTTTTCCACGAAAGAATAACTATGGTGGAGGAGATGATGGGTTTGGTTCTAAGGAGATGAGGGAGCTTATTGCTAACCAGACCCAGATCCTGCAGCAGATAGTGGCGAGAGATGAGGGGACACAGAAGAAGCTGGCAGAGCATGACACGTTACTGAGAAATCAGCAAGCTTCTTTCTTGGACTTACAGCGTTCGGTGGCCGACATCGCAAAGCAACTGAAGGAGCTCAACTCCCGTGGGGGTCAATTTTCTAGCAGCATTTATAAAAACCCCAACGCCAATGTCAATGCCATTACTACTAGGAGTGGGAGAGTTGTTTCAGAGTCCATCGCCGGCGGTAGTTGAGGAGGAGCCGGTTGATGAGGAGATAGTGTTAGAGACGCCTGACGGGAGGGTGCATGAGAGCGTGACGCCAGCAAGTACCACCACAAACGTCGAGGCTGAGAGAGTGATGAAGCCACCGGATGGAGAGAAGTCGCTGAAGTGGGAGGCGGTGAGAAAGAAAAAGAGAGTTCGATTTGCGCCTCAACCGATTACAGCAGATGACTTGAAACATGTGCCTTATCCTGAACGTCTAATTCAACAGAAGAATGCATGTGAGTACAGTCAGTTTCTTGATGTTCTTAGGCAACTTAGGATTACTTTACATTTCACGGAAGTTTTGAGTCAAATGCCTAAGTATGCTAGATTTTTGAAAGATATGTTGAGTAGTAAGAAGAAACCTGAAGCTTTATCTGATGTTACACTTGATGCCCAATGCTCCGCAATAGTACAGAATAAATTGCCCGAGAAGCTTAATGACCCAGGGACCTTTACAATTCCTTGCTCTTTTGGTGATTCTTCTGTTACACGTGCCTTAGCTGATCTAGGTGCTTCTATCAATGTCATGCCTTTTTCTGTTTTTCATCACCTAGGATTAGGCGATTTAGAGCCGACCTGGATGACAATTTCGTTAGCAGATAAGTCGGTGGTTAGGCCCAAAGGAATAGTGGAAAATGTACTTGTGCAAGTTGATAAATTTTTGTTCCCTATAGACTTTGTGGTAGTTGACAGTGCGTATGATGCTAGCTGCCCTTTGATTCTAGGTAGGCCTTTTCTTAGGACCGCCCGGGCGTTAGTTGATGTTTTTGCGGGCACCATCACTTTGAGGGTTGATAATGAGAGTGTTATGTTTAAGGTGGGTAGACATGAGGGTAGGGGCACCGAATCTGTGTGTTTGATAGGTACTTTGATGTCATTCATAGACCTAGTGGTGGTAGGTAATCGGTTAGAGGATGACGAGGATGGAGAGGTTGAGGAACATGAGTGTGAAGAAAACACCGGGGGAGTAGTTGATTTAGTTGACAGAAATGAGATTTTTGACCCATTAATGAAACCCGGTGAGGTAGTTGTGGAAGTGGTTGGAGAGGTTGTGATAGAGGATAAGTGTGGGGAAGATCCCGGGGGGTTAGAACTCGTGGTTGAACAATTTAGTGGTATGGACCCGTTAGGAGAACCCGGGGATGAATTAGTGGTTAGCAAGAAGTTGGTAGTTGAAGAGGTAGTTAGGAAGGCCACACTCGGTGATTTAGGTGTTTTGCATGATGATATAGAGTTTAGGCCAAGTGTGGGGAGGTTGCATGTGGTTGTTAGTGAAAGTGACCCGTCTTTGAGTTTTTTAGAGAAGACTAGGTTTCGTCCGGGTAGATACAAGCATTGAAAGGTAAAAAACTCGTTGGAGTTACTAAAGTTAGTTGCTTTATGGTTTAGGAAGTTGGTAGATGGTTGGATGGATAGAAACCGGGTGCAATCCGGTACTTTTGTGATCAAGGATGTGAATCGAAGCCTCCGGATGGTTTGGGAGGTTGTTTTTCTGTTTTGTGCTGATCGATGAAGTGCCTGGGTTATATAGTTTGTAGTTGTGGTTTTTATTTTCTGCAATTTTTAGTTTTTCGTGCACTTTGCGTCTTTTCGTTTTGTGTTTTTAGTGTTTGCAGGTTATTCTGGAGATGCAAGAATTGGCATAAGTGAGTTGTGCAGGCCAGATGTGCAGGTTTTGGCTGGGGTTCTCGGCCAAAGAAGTGAAGGGAGAGCAAAAATAGATAGAAAAATTTTGAGGCAATAAGCTCAAAGATCCCTGGAAATTGCGCTCAAGGCGTATCGCCTGGAGGTTGGTAGGTTGTAGGCGATACGCCTGCATGTTGATGGGGGCCGATTCTTTGCAATTCCAGGCGTATCGCCTGGGACAGTCACGGATGTAGGCGATACGCCTGGAGGAGGTATGTCATAAATTTTTTAATTTTTAATTTTTGTTATTTCTGGTTACCAAGTTTATTCCGGTTTGGGTGCGGTCGATGTTCTGAGTCTCTGGAGTTTCAGGTGAGCACGTTTCAACTTATTTTATTTTATTTTTCGTTTTATTTATTTTTCTTTTTCGTGCTTTATTTTTATTCCATTCCACATTGAGGGCAATGTGTCATTCATGTGACGCCCACTTCCAGACTTGGCTCCAGAAGGGGTCACTAATCGGATTTACTCATGAACACAAGGTAATAACAGAGATTACTAAGCAGCGGAAATTTTAAACTTTTATTTAATTGCCAAGTACTACAAAGTAAGAGATAATTTACATAAGGAAATACTATCTGTTACTACGTTTTATTGCTATAACTATATCTATGCCAGCTTGCCATAACATTCCTTCCTTCCGATAGCTTGCCCGTCTAATCCCTTATCACCAGGGCCTTCTCGTAACTAGTCGAAGTCTCACCCTGACCTGACATACATACATTTTTGGAAAAGGTCAGCTTACGCTGGTGAGTTCTATATTTTAAAAGCTTTACCTCAGCGTGAGGTTTAAAACCCTTGGACCTGCAAGATCCCTTTTTTTTTTATAAACATTTATCAAGTATAATATATATATCACAATATATAACACATAATATTCCTTAACAGGAAATACCCCCTATAAACCATTTATCCCATTATCCCTTTCTACAACCCCAACATCTATTACTAGTGTAAACCCTGCTAATAATAGGCAGAGATATCATCATTGCTGACTGCCGAGTTTATCCTTCTAGGGTATTCCCTATAACGGTCAGTCGCCCCTCTTTCCCCTATTTGCTAACTGCCGAGTTTACCCTTCTAGGGCATTCCCTGTAACGGACAGTTGCCCCGTTTCCCCCTATTTGCTAGCTGCCGAGTTTGCCCTTCTAGAGCATTCCCTATAACGGACAGTAGCTTTCCCCCTTTTCTATTTGTAGTGCCCTTAACCCCATTGAGTAACACTACGTCCTAACTCCTCATGTACTACCACCCGCCCCTAGTTAAATAACCAAGTGACTTAAGATTATTAGTAAACAGTGATAAGGTCTTCATATACTGCAACAAGTGGACATCCCCCAATTTACCGTTGGTGTATGTATACAGGGCGTATCCTCCACACTTCTGATATACCGGGTAACTAATATTATTATGCTTATATATAGGAAGTACCAGCGGCGTATCCACCACATAATAATAAAGTGAATGCATCACCTGTTCTCATATAATCATACATATTCACTATAACGTTTACTAATAAATCATTTATCACTTGACTATCAAATTTTGAAGCAATTAAAGCATATATCATATAACACATACAAATGATTTAATATCATTTTCATAACTTATCATATATATATTTATCTATATATATATATTATTCAAAAAGCCTTTTAACAGTTTATCAATTTAAGATATTTCACGTATATGCATTTCCATAACAGTTCATATATATATATATATATATATCAATCCAACAATAACTTAATAGTTCAATATATCCATTTATCAATTAGCACCTAGCAGTTTGATATATATTCATTCAAAGGCAATTCAACAGTTTAACACTCCAACAGTTCAGATAGACAACATTTCAGTTATAAATTATTTAAATGCATTTTATAACATTTGTATGTATATCAGCCCGAAAACATTTAAAATATTTAAAGTATTTAAGAGTGGGCTCATAGAACTCACCTTATGTCTTTAACTCGTTACATGAACGGAACTTCCGCAACGATTCCCGATTTAACCTAATTTGCGTATCGTATGGCGTTAACGCAAGGTTTTATACAATAAACACTTCCTATGTTTATTTTAACATCTTATTATCTTAATAATATTCAATTATTAAGTTTATCCCTTTAAAGGTCAAAATGACCAAAATGCCCTTTAGGCATTTATCCTTTTCTTTTAATGATAATATGAAGACGCGCATTCCTATAAGTAAACGCTCACTCCGGGATCGCCCAGTGTTGGGATGCCATTGCCCAGATGGGATGGCGACACCCCCGCTTTTGCCAGAAACCCCAGAGTACAGGCGTTTACCCTTCCGGTCCGCACGAACTTCTAAATATCCGATTAACTCGGTATCTTTAATATTTTATTATTTCTCCATATTAAACCCATATATGTTTATTATATATATAAACATGTTACCATACCAAAATTCAATTCCCCATACCCTCCGGATTATTTTATATTAAATAACCTTATTCCAAAACCCTAATTTCATAAAATTCCCATTTTATTATCAAAACTCATTTTTATTCAAAACCATCTTAGGGTATTATCCATTATAACATTATATAATATCCTTTAAAATGGCAAAGCTTAATTCAAAACCGTTTGCTCGATTTGGGCAGAATAACGACATGAAAACCCTAATTTTTGACCCGTTTACAAAACCCATACCAAACCTTTACCAAGTCTGAAAAAAACTTAGGGCTTTCTTATATAACATCATTTTAAGAGTACCTACAAAAATTCAGAACCTAACTCCCACCCGATCACCCGAATTTGATGATTTATATTCAAGAACCCTAATTTTAACCTAGATTTAGAACTTGATCATAACAACAATATTAACTGAAATTGATTGAGGGCTATTGTAGATCATACCAAAGTATGTAGAACTGCAGAAGATGGTCTCCTAATTCCTCCTGGTTTGCTCGAATTTTGAAGATGAAGATCGCGGATGAGGTTTAGGGTTTAAAGGAGATAAATCTCGTAAATTGGCAAGTGTTATGGAACGATTTCGGCTCCTATTTATAACCTTCGAGGTCGCCCAGGGTTCCTACACGCATACCAGTGACTAATTCGAAGAAAACGACGCGTGGGAGGGAGTAACTTCGGCTGCAAGGTCGAACGTGGCCGTTTCTGCGACTGCACACGGCTCGCGTATCGCCAAGGGGAGGAGAAGGGCTGCGCGTACCGCCTGGTATCTTTGCCAGAATGACAGTTTTAGTCCCTGGACTTTATATTTACAATTTCAGCCCCTGAACTCTTATATTTCTATCATTTTATGTACTAAAACATTATAGGGCATATTTATAAAGGTTTCTAAGGCTCGGGATACTCTCGATGATATACGTATACATATGTATATATTTTTATATATATGTATATATATTTTTCATTATCTACACATTTGGCCCCTCAAACTTTACAATACTTATTATTTTATGTACCGAATCACTTTTAGGATATTTTTATAATACATTATAAGCCTCGGGGCACTTATAAAGGTTATAGATATGTATAATATCCGTAAGTATTCATAACTTTAAATAAATTACACTTTTAGCCCTTTAACTTTTATCTTATGCATATTAAACCCTAATCTTTTGATGTAACTATCATTTTACATCTTATAACCTTCCTAAACATGTTTCTAACATTCTCGAAGGTTCGGGTCATATATAATAATGTATATACATATATATATATTTGTGTATTTCCATAATTTACACTTTCTACCCTTCTATTTTCTTGTTAACTATTTAAGCATGCATTTTTCACACGTATAACTATCCAAACACGTAATTCCACGTATATATCCATCAAATGAATATTTCACATGTATTCATATATATCTTATACATGATTTCAATATCATATAATCGTGTAAACCTATTTCCTCCCGGTTATCATTTATTTCCATCATATTAACGTTTAACTACGTTTTTCATGCTATCATCATATATATCAATTATCTTTGATATAAAACACATATAATTTCATTTCCTTAATTCATGTTATCAATTAACACATAAATTATTCATGCAATACTGTTATTTATCAGTTTATTACCCGGTAACGGGTAAACATGCATTTTTCAAACGTTTTAACAAGTTTAGCTTTCTAACACATATATCATATGTATTAATCATATTAATCAAGTATTACTCAAATTTCGGGATGTTACAATTCAAGTGTGGGGATGGGAGACTTGCGTCTTGAGTTTTTTATTTTATTTTTATTTTTAGTGTGTTTTATTTGAGTCTTCGAAAAAAAATTAAAAATTTGAAAAATTGTTCAAAAATGTCCGAGATTCTGGCTGCAATTTAAATGGAAAATGATAGGTAAAACTGGGAATTGATTTTCTAACTTGTGCTTAAATGTTACATTAATGTATAATTTGGGAAATGTGGTGAAGTATGGTGAGAATGGAAAACATTACTAGTCTATGATGTGTCGGTAGGCCCAACTGACCTAGGAGTAGCTTAAATAGCCTATGTGTTTATTGTTGTATAAATATGCTAATCAGTCTGCTAGTGGGTTCCCATTTTAGGAGTGATAGGAATACTGAACCTGATGATTAGGAGGAAAGAGACCGCTTTAGGCTAGATACTCCTATGTCCTTAGAATGTCCAATGAGCATAGTAGTTAATAATTTGGTTAATAAACTAGAGTGAAGGGACAAAATACTCATGTACGAACTAAGGATGATATCCCGTGGTAAGTGCCTCTGATGATGTTCCGGATCTCGCGGGCAAAATACTCACGTATGATTTTAGGGATAGCATCTCGAAAATAATGTCTCTGATGATGTCCGTTGGTAAGTTTAGGTAAAAGTGACCAATTAAAGTTAAAAAAAATTATGAAAAAAATGAAAAGAAAAAGAAAAGAATAGTAGAATAGTAGAGAATAAATGCTCAAAAATTCGCATTCCATTAATTCATTATTCTTTGGACATCCTAGTATCTGGTTTGAGGGGGTTGGAGAAAATATAAAATTTAAATCATTTATACCCTTTGCTTTGACTGAATATGATTCGGTAGTAGGCTGAACTTGAGCTTTCTTTAGTGGGATCCATAGGTAGACTGAACTTTTGTCTGGTAATTTCATAAACACATGGGGGCGAAAGAAAAGATTGGTGGTTGGGTTTAGTTGGATCGAAATATCGGCAATTGTAGTTAGTGTGTTAGTACGTTATGGAATGTGGAATTGTATGGTGGTTGTTAAATTTGAAATGTTAAATGCTTAGAGTCAATTTCCCGGTTATGATTCCATTGCAGTATTTTTTTCGAGGACGAAAAAAGAGTCAGTGTGGGGATGTTTGATGTGTTGCAAACACATCCCATTTCCGGGGTCTTTTAGTTAGTTATTTGAGTCGTTTTGAGTCGGTTTTTATTTGTTTTAGTTTGTTTTTAGTTAAGTTGTGTCTTTGAGTCGTTTATTTGTGTTTTGTAAGTTTTTGCTGCAATTTTGTGAAGTCCCGAGGCCACGGTAAGAAAGGAGAAGATTTTAAAAGGAAACAAGAAAGAGGAGCTGAACAAGCAGTCCCAGGCGTATCGCCTGGGACCTCACAACATCCACGCTATACGCGTGGAACCAGGTGGTCAACAGAAGCCTTTAGTCGGTTAGACCGACTAAATTATCGTGTACGGAGCCCGGCGCGTATCGCCTACAAAGGATAGACCTCCAAGCGATACGCTTGGAGGGTGTTATTTCGGAAACTTAACAAGGTCGATATAAAAGTCGATTTTAGGGTTCAATTGGAGAGATCTCGACTTCCAGACGACAGAGAGGCGATCTTAGACGATTTTTCAGAGCCAAGGAGGGTTGCGCTTCAAAGGGAAAGGCTGAAGACCAAGCATTCGACTTCGGTTACGTGTCGGGTTTTCGTCTAAACTTTTGTTTT
>JBCNJP010003951.1:0-26377 GCA_039602395.1 Deinandra increscens subsp. villosa
TTTGGATCAATGAACCCTTCAGGTTGATCCATATAGACTTCTTCATCCAAGTAACCATTTAAGAAGGCAGTCTTAACATCCATTTGCCATATTTCAAAGTCATAGTACGCTGCTATGGCTAAGAGAATCCTAATAGCTCTAATGTCTGCTACTGGTGAAAAGGTCTCATCATAGTCAACGCCAAAACGTTGAGTATAACCTTTCGCCACGAGACGAGCTTTATAGGTGTGTACATTTCCATCCATGTCGGTCTTCTTCTTGAAGAGCCATTTACTCCCAACGGTTCTTGCGTTAGGAGGAAGATCAACCAGGGTCCAAACGTGGTTATCTTGCATGGATTTCATTTCCACATTCGCAGCTTCAAGCCATTTGTCAGATTCCGGATCTGATAATGCAGCTTTGAAATTCGGAGGCTCATTGAGATCTCCTGATACGTTATCCTCGGATTCAACTAGACCAATCCATCTATCCGGATTACGTACGACCCTTTCGGATCTACGAAGTGGAATCGCAACATCATCGACTTGAGGTTCATCACTTTGAACATTTCCCCCCCCCTAAGTTGATGATTGCTAGTTGTTTCAGAAGGTGACACATTTTTTAGTGGTTCTACAATTTTCCCACTGTTCTCTTGAGCTATAAAATTCTTTTCAAAGAATTCAGCATATCGAGCAACTCGAACAGTATTTTCGGAAGGATTGTAAAAATAGTAACCCATTGTTTCCTTTGGGTATCCTACGAAGATGCACTTAGTAGTACTGGGTTGTAGTTTGTCAGGCGTATCATGCTTCACAAGTGGCTCACATCCCCATACTCTTAAGTAAGACAACACAGGGACTTCTCCATGCCTTATTTGATGCGGTGTCTTTTCAACCTTCTTGGTTGGAACCATATTTAGAACGCGTACAGCAGTTTCTAGAGCAAAATCCCAAAATGATATTGGGAGAGTTGTAAGGTTCATCATCTACCTCACCATTTCTAGTAGGGTTCGATTCCTCCTCTCAGAGACTCCATTATGCTAAGGAGTGTAAGGAGGAGTAAGCTGTTGGACAATTCTACACGCTTTAAGATAATCCTTAAACTCTTAGCTTAAGTATTCTCCACCACGATCCGATCGAAGGATCTTGATGGTCTTTCCGAGTTGATTTTCTACTTCGTTCTTGTACTCTTTGAATGTTTCAAACACTTCATGTTTATGTTTAAGCAAGTAAACATAACCATAACGGCTGAAATCATCCGTGAACGTCACGAAGTAGCTAGCACCTTTTCTTGACACATGCCTAAATGAGCCACAAACATCAGTATGAATGAGTCCAAGTAGGTCTTTAGCCCTTTGCGGCTTGTTCGGAAAGGGTTTTCTTGTCATCTAACCTGAGATACAGGAAACACATTTTTCAAATGATTCATCATTTAATTGTAAGATCCCTTCACGTTGAAGTCTTTCAATGCGGTTTTTGCCAACATGGGCAAGACGACAGTGCCAAAGATAGGTAGAGTCCAAACTAGTTTTGGCTCGTTTGCTAACAGTGAACATTGAATTATTTGAAACACAACCACGCATATCAATTTCATAAATGCCATCACAAGGAATAGCATCAAAATAATGAACATTATTTTTAGAAACTGAAATACCGATATTATTAAACGCATTAATAAATCCTTGGTTTTTCAACAAAGAAACTGAAATAACACC
Organism: Deinandra increscens subsp. villosa; assembly: GCA_039602395.1. Classification (NCBI taxonomy): domain Eukaryota; kingdom Viridiplantae; phylum Streptophyta; class Magnoliopsida; order Asterales; family Asteraceae; genus Deinandra; species Deinandra increscens. The sequence goes on from JBCNJP010003951.1 coordinate 1,694, forward strand.
TCTAGTGATAGAAGGTGCATAATGACAATTGTCTAATACAATAAATAACCCAGAAGGCAGAATTAAATGAAATTCTCCTATAGCTTCCACAGCTGCTGGCAAACCATTTCCAACGAACAGCTGCAAAGCTCCAGGCTTCAGTTTCCTCCTCTTTCTAAGACCCTGTAACGAATTACAGATGTGAGTTCCACAGCCGGTGTCATACACCCATGAATCACACTTAGAAAAGGAAAATAATTCAATTGTGAAGATACCTGAAGTACTAGTCCCACTAGTATTCTTTCTCTTCTTCATCAACTCAGCTAGATAGGTAGGACAGTTCCTCTTCCAGTGTCCAACTTCATCACAATGCTGACAGATCTGGTCTTTAGCCGGATGCTCTTTTGCGGCCGGAGGGGTCTGCTTGGTTTTAGGAACAAGCGCAACTGCCTTGCCTTTTCCCTTACCATCATTCTTGCCCTTCGCCTTTTGCGGTCGTTTAGCCTTTTGGACCTTTCCCCCTTGATCATAAGAACTTGGGGTGTTTCAGTGGCCTTTTTAGGAATCATTTTTTCATACTCGACAAGCATAGCATGAAGCTCAGGTATAGTCTTAGTCATACTATGCATGTTGTAGTTGCGCACAAAACCCTCAAAATCATTCGTAAGAGATTTGAGGATCATGCCAACTGCCACAGCACGATTATACCCATAATTGAGCGATTCCAATTTGTCAAAGTAGCTCTTCATCTTGAGCACATGACTACTGACCGATTTACCAGTTTCAAGCTTCAAGTCGTGGAGTTCCACAACTAGGTCGAACAATTCAACACCAGCTTGTTTTTCATACATCTTCTTTAGCTCTTTGATCATATCACAAGGTGTATGAAATTCGTATTGCTTCTGAAGATCGGGAGTCATACTCGAGATCATCATGCAAGCAACCTCATCGTATCTGCTATACTCTGCATTGTAGAACGCTTTCTCTTGATCAGAAGCATCAGCAGCTGGCTCGGTCGGCCAATGATGTTCAAGGACATCGGTCCTCCGTTCAACTCTAAGGACAATCCTCAGTTGACGGTACCAGTCATTTAAGTTAGATCCATTCAGCTTTTCTCTTTCAAACATTTGACGAAAAGCATGACCAACATTGTTTTTAGGAGGGTTTGTTGCCATCTACAAAACATATTAAGTTCAAAAATCAGTATTTTTGATAATCTTTTCCTTAATAAATTTAATTACCCAATGTTTAAACATTTTAAACAATTAAGGTTATTAAGGCTAGGATCCAATTGACATGCCATCATTTCATCAGTTGATCTGCTAGAAATGATGCATTCAAAAGGTAAGTGACGATCAATAATTGTACTCCAAGTACAATTCCTAGATTTTATGGGACCTACAAATAACACTTGTGAATCTTGCACCAAGTGATTTGTAGTCATGTTTCATCCCATCTTTTGCCACGGGCCAGGGGTCTCACCGCCTAGCTCATTTTAAGTCGTCCAGCTAAGAACGCACAAATTGTCCACCATTGTGTACCAATGAGTGGAAATTTTCCATGTAAATGCCATTTTACCATTGTGTACCAATGAGTAAGATGACACCCACAAGTGTCATTTTCAAGGTGGATGGCAAAGACTTAAGTTTTGTTTGGGTCAAAGAAATTTTGATGCGTGATCAAATAAGTTATGTGTGAAGATTCATGCACATCTTCATCACATAATGTGTTTATAAAATTCTTAGTTTGTCTTCCAAATCAAAAGAGCTCGGTAGCTCCATTCGCAACACACAAAGAAGCGTAGGGGTGAGGTTTGCAACTTTTGTAATTAAAAACCTACCACTTTAGGGAAGCATGGCGACCCGACTTATACCTCTCTTAGAGTGTGTTCAAATGGGTGAGCCGGTGTTTCTTTTGAGTTTTAGGACACAAATTTTATTTTACAAACAAAATCATATTTCAATAGATATTTTAAGCAAATTTCGATTTTCATAAAAACAAATTTGCATTAAAACCTTTTATTATGTCACAATTATCACAATAATCACATAATTTTAGGGTTTCTAATTATCTAATATAATTTTAATTTTAATCCTTTTCGATATAAGTAATAACCATGAACGATTTGCATGAAACTTCATGGTTTTTACTTCCTTTTAACATTTAAAATAAAGGTACAACATGTTGATTATCAAATAACAAAAACTTGGGTTCTTAATTTTAGATCAAAAGAATCAAATTTTAGATCTAAAATTAGGGTTTCCGATTCGGCTAGAGGTTTTCGATCCTGTATATAGTTTTCGATCGGAATCATGGTTTCCGATCGAGAACATCACTTTTCGATTAGGTTTTCAATCGAAACTGGTGTTTCCGATCGAAACGAGGCTTTCCGATCGAAAAACAAGGGTTTCCGATCGGGAGTAGGGTTTCCGATCGGAAAACAAGGGTTTCCGATCGGGAGTAGGTTTTCCGATCGGAAAACAAGGGTTTCCGATCGGGAGTAGCCAGCAGTTTTCAATTGAATTTTTTTTTTGAGTTTTTCGTTTTTACCAATTTGCGAAACCTTTTTTCAATTGTAAAACACAATTTTTAATTGGATCGAAAAGCTAGAATCTGATTTGGTTACCCCCTCCCAAGTTTTAATTCCCGGTAATTAATTAAAATCATAGGTGGCTCGTGATACCACTGTAAGGTTATATAACAAATTATCACACGAGTACGCAGCCGAATGAAACCTATGAATTAATCTAATTAACCGGATAGAACATGTTTACCTTATGAGCTCGGATTGACTTGATCTCTTGGAGGATTTGACGCAAATCCCTCTACGATCGCACACACGACACACCGATGTTATGTGCTAGCACTTGATCACGAACACCTCCACTCAAGATAGCCTTGGTCGAACTACACAAGAACCGAAACCCCTAGGGTTCTTTCTTGTTTGCCGAATTCGAGAGAGAGAATAGAGAGATTAGGGTTTTGCACTTTATCAGATAAATGCAGTAAACAAACCTTAAACCAAGAAGGTTTATTTATATTGTTTGGAGACTTGGAGAACAAGATAGGGATGGGCATAAGAGCCCTAGCCGAATTCGGCCTAGAGGTCTTATCCACATCCTTCTCTCAATTGTAATCCAAATCCAACTCTCTCTAATTACAACTAACACCCCTCTGTTAACAATTAACTGTTAGTTTTTAACGATTCCTCGTTAAATAATTCGTGATAAATATTAATTAACTATTAATTAATATTAATACATTTGGTGTCGAGACGTGTGACCCCGTAGGCTTAAATACTTTCTGGACATACGTTTATTAATACGTGATCATATACCTACACTTAACACCGTTAGGGTTCTGTTAGATTGGGATCAATGAGAGAAATAGTTTGAAACTTGGAGTCGACGAGAAACATTTCAAAAGGTGGGATTAATTTCGTCCAATAGGTGAAACTTGGGATTATCAAAATTCAATTTAAAATTAGTAAACTTTAGATTTAAATGAGTAGAATATTACCAATAATGGGGTCCTCCGACACATCGAACTAAGCTTAAGCTAACGTAAATTCCACATCTTGGTCCCGCCCTTGAACAATATTCTTCTCTCGCGTAGACGTGACCTTCTTCTTGTTTGACCGTTTTCTTGGTTTTGACAACCCCCCCTTCTTCGTGTGTTTCGGGCTCCACTTCTGGATCCACCGGTTGAAAGACTTGAGATTCTTGATATTGTTGAAAGGGTTGATATTGTTGAGATTGTTGTTGAGGCGTTGGAAAGAGAGGCGGAGGGGGTGCTAATTGAGAAAACGCATTGTATATTTGGGTAAAACCGTACCCGGGGTTTGAGGCGAAGGGGATACCAACAATGCAGTGTAGCCATGGAGCTCCTCCTAATCATTACACAATTATTATTCTTTTTAATTGGGAAATTGGATTTTAATAATCCCAAGTTTCACCTATTGCACGAGATTAATCCCACCTTTCGAAATGTTTCTCACCAAGCCCAAGTTTCAAACTATTTTCTCTCATTGATCCCAAACTAACGGAACCCTAACGGTGTTAAGTTTGGGATCAGTGAGAGAAAATAGTTTGAAACTTGGGCTCGGTGAGAAACATTTCGAAAGTTGGGATTAATCTCGTCCAATAGGTGAAACTTGGGATTATTAAAATCCAATTTCCCTTTTTAGAGTAAATTACGGCTTTTGTCCCTGTGGTTTGCACGATTTACGTCTATGGTCCTCAAACTTCACTTATTAAGGCTTTAGTCCTCAATGTTTATTGGATCGTTACATATGTCGTCCCTGAGGCTAACGAGCGTTAAAAATTTCTGTTAAGTGTGTGTGAAAAGACCATTATACCATCCTTTAAAAAAACCAATATAAATATAAATTAAAAACAAATAAAAAAAAGAAAAAAAAGCATAAATGTTCATCTTTCACCACCATAGGGAATATTCAACAACCGCCATTTCTTTTCTAGGGAATCCTCGTTCACCACCAGGGGATATTCAATCACCGGCACAACCATGTTCATCCACCACCACCATTTTCATCTACCGCCACCAACTTATCCAGGTTATCGCCCGTTCTGACGTCTTCTCCAGTCATCACCACCAACCGTTCCGTTTCGGCATCTCCGATCATCACCACCAACCACGGGAGGAGCTAGAAGACATTTTAAGGGGTGATACAATATTTTTTTTTGTTTTGAAAATTTCGTGCGCAACGCGTTCGAAATTTTTTATTTTGAGCAAATTGCTTAATGAAGTAACACAAATTATTTTCTTGCTATATAAGTATCTGTATGGAGTTTTAAGAAAAGATAATGGTTAGCTTGGTGGTTGGTACACCTAAATTTGTTGTTAAATAGTGTTTGACTCAAGTTCGATTCATGTTTACTCCGTGTTGGTCCGGGATCAACAACCGTTCACGATATTTTGATCTCGAACAAGTGCGGAAACCTTGTACGAGATTGATTCAAGAGAAAGTAGATGAAAAGAGACTTGATAAGAGTGAAACACAACACCAAAAGATCAAATCTTGAATGAAGAACACAAATACTTTCTTGGATAGATGATTACGATCGTAAATACAAGATTGTGGCTGGAAATCGTAAACAACTAGCAACTAGAATCATAAACAACTTGGGTTTATATACTACCCTTTACAAAAACCCTAAGCCCAATCATAAACCCAAAAGAAACCGGCCCACTAAAGCCCTAAATCGTAATCTCTCTAAGCCCATTATCATAAACTCCAAGCCCATTCCAAGTAAGCCCACTCTAATGTTCATGCCTCATAAAGTATAGCCCAACAATCTTCCCCTAGGCATGAACCATTAGAGCGTCTATGGCAGCAGCAAATCAAATCTGAAAGTGTTAGGCTTCTTGCTGGACCACCATTCACGCTCCACGATCCGGTTCGCTGTTCCATAAAAGATCCCCACCCTGATAGCATTCTCAAGATCATTCTCATCACCGAGAATAGGTTGGGAGGCAAGGAGCTTGATGTTCACGCTCACCAAACCTCATCAGATCGACCGGATCATAAAAGCGAAACTCTCGCATGTTTTTGCAGACCACCACCACTTCGTGTGTCGTTGGATCATAGAACCAGCTATCAAAGTTTTTCACTAAAGTCCCATCTTCAATTTCATCCAACATGTTAATCACTCTAGTCCGTTTGGTGGGTGGTCGCCTTACTTCACCAACAGGCTCTCCAGTAACTGGGTCAGTTCCAGTTTCAACCCATTTCACCTGTTTTAGATCAAAGTTCACAAAATTTTCTGCCAAATGGCTCATTAGGTTGCTACGAACTAGATCTCCATCTTCATTTCTCCATCTGTTTATAAATGGTGCCCTCAGCAAGTTTCTGATTTCTGGCTCTGTCCAGGAGTGAAATTGACCTCTTGTTCTGTAGTACTCCACTGGACTGTAGCCACTTCTAATCACTGCGAACAACTTCTTCTCACTATCATAGTGCCAGCACAGAATAGGTTCACGACTTCCCCTTTTGTCGATATCACTTTTACCGACATCAATCGAGTATAGTGTAGGGGGAGGTCCTTGGAAGAATTCCTTGAACCAGTTCTCATGACCTTCTGGTGCTGTTGAGATGATTCTACCTCCTTGAGCGTAGTCTGACATTACAATGGTGTCATCACCTTCATCTTCAGTCACTATTTCAGCAGTTGGAGCACTTTGAGAAGAACTCTGTCCTGGGGCACCCTGAGCACTTGGACCACTAGACTTCTGTAAGTCTTCCACCTTCTTTCTCAGCTCTAGTAGCCCTGCATACAAAAATGCAATACTGGCTTCGCTCTTGCTTTCCTTTTCCTTCAACTTCTCGTTTTCTTCTTTTAGCTCTTTTATCTCACCTTCTCTCTTCCTGTTTTGAGAAATAAGGAAGTTGATCTGAGGATCAGCACTTATCCTGAGGTCGACAGGAAGTTCACTGGTTTGAGCAAGGTCTTCAACCAGTGCTTGGTACGGACGGAAGCTTGGGACAACAGGAGGCTGGCTAGATTCAGCAGATAAGTTCACTCTCACTGGACTGGGCTCCACAAACATGCTGTCCACATCAAAGAATTGCCTTTCATCATGAACTGGGCTATGTTCATTCCGAATAGGACTTTCGGTCTGCATGGGAGTTGATTCCGGTATATCATCCTGATGATCAGCCTGAGGTGTGCGCTCTTCATTTGTAGGTTCAGATGCATCGACATTTTGTACATTGGCATGTGTAGGTTCAAATACCATCAGGCTTGAGCTAGTTTTCTGAAATTTAAACCTGATGGCTCTGGGATCTGACTTCTTCCTTGGTGATGGCTCACGCACAGGAATTGGCTCTTCAAAAACATCCTCCACTTCAAACTGAGCATCTAACTCTTGTGGAACTGAGCCACTGCTGGAAGAGGAGTTCAAGTCATTCCTCGTTCTCTTGTGACTGATGGGCCCTAGATCCCCATAGATGTCGTCATTCTGATTCTCATGCTCTGGGAAAATGTCGTCCATCACGTTCTCTTCATCAGAAGGTATAACGTCAGCTTCTTCTAGAACATTTACAGCCACAGTTGCTGTCACATCGTGGTCTTCAGCAACAGTCACATTGACCGGATGGACTTCTGGTTCAGGCTCAGATTCTTCTTGCTCTTGTTCCCTTGCAACTTCAGGGAAGGCACCCTTCTTAGTCCATTCAAGTCTCCCTTGAAAGCTATTCTTTCCCTTTCTGTCTTGAGTTTGCAAGCCGAACACACCGTTATCCATGAACTTGATATCCAACTTCTCTATTCTTTCTTCTATCATGGGATATTTCTTCATGACCACCATCTGCACAAATCTTGGTGTCATCAGAAACTGTTCTCTGGCGCTCAAATCAGCATTGCCAATCCAATCCAACAGCATCATTTTTGAGAAATTGAAGTTCCAGTCTAAGGCCAATGCAACAAACGCTGTGCCATGCAGTTTGTTTAGCTGATCAAAACTTGTTCTCTTCCCCAAGAAGGATTTCTGCATGTAATGAGCCAGACACCTCCAGTAGTGCGGCAGTAACTTCTTGAAAATGGGAGGGAACTTTCCTTCATACCCTAACGGATTGAGCACCTTCCAACACAACAGCCTTTGAATACTCTATTGGATCTTCAGCTTTATCATTGATGTTTAAACCCTGACGAATGTCTTCTTCAAGAATCACAATTGGTCGGTTCTGAATGGTTGCAGTGATCCTTGTCTTGTCGGCATTTGCTCTTGCTGTTCCCCAGAAATCTCTAACAAGTTGCTCATCGATCAACACACTTGTCCGCAGAGCATGATTAATTTTGCAGACATTTAATCCTGCCACCAGAGAATAAAATAGCTGCATGTGTCTCTCTGGAGGATCATCAAGATAGGCCGGGATGCAATGATCTCTCTCAAAGTGAATCTCTTCATCAAGCATATCTTCTGCCATCTGAGAAGACGAGACAAATGCATCAAGCTTAAACTCATCAAAGTGAAATTATATTTGTCAACACTATCTTGAAGTTCAATTGATTATCACATTTAACTTGTTAAGTTCAGAAAATCTCAATTTAAACCTTCAAGAAAAATATTTGATCTTGAATCACAAATTGACAAACACCTAAATTTTAACTTAAAACGATTAAGTTTGATGAGATTCAAAAAAAATTAAGTGACAAATTAAGTGTTTATGATTAAAAACTCCAGTTTACGACTCGAGTATCGGGTTTACGATACACAGTTCGGGTTTATGATCCGAATGTGGGTTCACGATCGGGTCAAACTAAGTCCAGTCGTAAACATCGTGTCCAATCGTAAACACCCTATGTCGTAAACACATGGAATCGTAATCGTTGTCTGATCGTAAACGTGTTCGATCGTAAACGTGTCCGATCGTAAACATCGAATCGTCGTCTTCAACCTTGAGCCAATCGTAAACACAGAATCCGCCATTGATGTACCTGCAATATCTCGTAAACACATCAAAACACCTCATTTAAGCATAAGACACACCAAGAACTACCTTTTAAGTGTCGCAAACACAAAAACGACTTCAAATCTCGAGTTTTTGACAAGAAATTTGTAGAAAACGACGATGAACACCCGGGAGAAAAGTAACTCGAAATCACTAAGGATTCGAAGAAGAAACAGTGGATTAAACGGTGTTTCGAGGTCGGATTGAGAAGGCGAAGTTGGTGGTTCACAAGATGTCAGCCAAGGATGGTCGGAGGTGGTCGGATTGCTTTTCCGGTGAGTGGACACGGCGGATGCTAGGGTTTGCTAGGGCGAATCGGAAACGCAGAGATGGAGAGAGAATGGGGATCGTAAATGGGATCGGGATGGGTGAGGGTTTTGATATTATTTTTTTTTAAAAGAAAAATTCCATTAAGGCCCCTCCAAGTTTGAAAACATTTCAAGTACACCCCAAACCTAAAAAATGATAATTCTCATGAATACTTGATAATTTTAAATCTTTGAGAATTTACAAACTTCCCCTCAGAATCATACCCCGAGTATCTGATCATGATCATAAAATTTAAATTTTAAAAATTTAAAGACTTGACAAAAATAAACCATAAAACAAAAATAACTTAAATGCAGAAATTAAATATTCACTTGCCTCGAAGCTGATGTAAATTCATGGATCAAACCAGACAAATCTTTGACTGAGGAACCCTTTTCAGCTTTCGTTACTCGACGCTCTAGATGATTGCCCAAAAATTTTGAAACCACATAAACTCACATCCAGATAAAATTTTCAAGTGCTTAATTATGGTACATAATTACCGTCATGTTTAACTGTCCCCACACCCAATTGTTCATAGCAAAACCTACCCAACCTCAGAGTTTATTGAGGATTCACAAACCCCCAACTTGAGGAACCATGCAACACCGCTATGACTACCACTTATTTTCTTAATTATCAGTTGGTGATCAGGTCGGCCGCATAAGCACGCAGAGAAGACCAAACACAATAATTATTTATCTTTATATATATATATATATATATACTTTTCATTTTCATTTTTCTTTTTCTTTTCAATTTTCTTTTTCTTTTCATTTTTTTTTTCTTATCATTTTTCTGTGGTGCTTGTCATAACAGCAGAAACATGGCGTGTGAGAGAGTGAATACTAGGTGGATACCACTCTCAACCCATTTTTGCTGGGACTCAATTTTTTAAACTATGTAAACTAGGATGGAAAACTAAACATATATAGAAGTTAAGTTTACTGCACTTACTTGGATGGTCATAGTTTTTGATTTAGCTTACCGACACATCATCTTTGAGCCGTCTTTCACTTCAGCCTTACACGTGTCAGTCTCCGATTGTCTTGGAATTTTATATCACTTCCTTCCAACTCAAGGCAAACAAAAGACTTCATAAAAACCTCAAACATATTTTTCAGATTTTCTGAAACATTGACATTTCTTCCCCTGTTTTTATGAGGCTTTTGAAACAAAAACACACATTTTTTTTAAATATAGTTTTTAAATAAACTCAAAGCAAAAGTAAGTAAAAATAAAAGCAACTATATACAAAAAGTTTTGATCAGATCAGTCCTCGAAGGCAATCATCCTTAGGCCTTCAACACACATTTCAAAATTAGGACGAGGAAGGGGTTTTGTGAAAAGGTCTGAAACATTTTGATCTGAGCTTACCTTTTCCAACTGAATCAACTTCCTATCATAGAAATCACGGATAAAGTGTACCTTGATGTCTATATGCTTTGTTTTGGAATGTTGAACAGGGTTTTTGACAATTTGCAGAGCAGCAGCATTATCACAAAAGATTGGAGTGTTAATGAATTCCATACCGTAGTCTGTTAGCTGATTTTGAATCCATACTACCTGTGAGCATCCAGCTGATGCTGCCACATATTCAGCTTCTGCAGTTGACTTAGACACGGTATGCTGCTTCTTACTCTGCCAGGAGATGAGTCTGTCTCCCAAGTACTGACATCCTCCAGTTGTAGATTTCCTGTCAAGGTCACTACCTCCATAATCACTGTCAGTAAATGCAAACAATTGAAAATCAGTATTCTTAGGATACCAAAGTCCAAGCCTAGGCCTGCCCTTCAGATACCTAAGAATACGTTTAACAACAGCTAAATGAGAAAGTTTAGGATTAGCCTGATAACGTGCGCACACACACACTGCATGCATAATATCTGGCCTGCTGGCTGTTAAATACATGAGTGATCCGATCATTGACCGATACATGAATTCACTCACGGATTCTCCATCTGCATCTGCTGTCAGTAGTGGTCTGGATGCCATGGGAGTGGAGATAGGTTTGGAGTCCTGCATTTTGAACTTTTCCAGAATCTCATTCACATATTTTGCTTGGTGAATGAGAATTCCAGTTTCATCTTGTTTCACTTGTAATGCCAGGAAAAAGTTCATCTCTCCTTGATCACTCATCTCAAACTTCTTTTTCATGATATCCTCAAACTCAGTGCATAAATCTTCATTTGTAGATCCGTAGATGATGTCATCCACATACACTTGCACCATTATGATATCATCCTTCACCTTCTTTCTGAACAATGTTTGATCAACCACTCCCCGTGTATAACCATTATCTACCAAATGCTTTGACAGGGTCTCATACCACGTGCGGGGAGCTTGATGCAAACCATACAAGGCTTTATCCAGGAGATATACATGATCCGGATGCTCTTCATCCACAAACCCTGGTGGCTGAGCCACATAGACTTCTTCATTCATCTCTGCATAGAGGAAGGCTGTCTTCACATCCATCTGATGCACCGTGAAATTGAGATACGTTGCCACAGCAAGAAAGATCCGAATTGCTTCCAATCTAGCCACTGGAGCATATACCTCATCATAATCAACCCCATGAACTTGTCTATGTCCCTGAACAATCAGCCTTGCCTTGTTCCTTACGATTATACCCGTATCATCTTTCTTGTTCTTGTACAGCCATCTTGTGGGTATAACCTTTTTATCTTCTGGCCTTCTCACTAGTCGCCACACTCCCAGTTTTGAGAATTGATTCAGTTCATTGTGCATAGCCTCAATCCAACTTGGATCCTTAAGAGCTACCATCACATTTGGAGGCTCTATCTGGGAGATAAAACACGAGTACATGCAGTGATTGATGTTACCCGCGCGGCTTCTAGTTGTGACTCCTGCTGTCACTGGCCCGACCACATTGCTAAGTGGATGATCTTTGTTGATTCTTGTGGTTTGAACATCTGGTACTGAAACAGATACAGGCAGGTTAGTATCATTAACATTATTATTCATACCTTGGGTTTCAGGCTCCTTCTGATCATCATGGGTTCCTGACGATCCTGGAACATCCACAACATCATCCTTAGGAGCTGTGTCTGATACACTGTCTCTGACATTTTCCACAGATGGCCTCACTTCAGGAGCTGGAGCAATGATGTCTTCTTCTTCCAGATTGGGAAACATGTTTGAGTAGTCAAACCCTTTAAAGAAAGTCCCATAGTCAAAGATCCAGTCCGGTCCAATTCATGCATCTGTTGGATTATCTTCCAACCAGTCAACATCAAATGCCTCGATTATCAATTTGGTGGTTTTGTTGTAGACCCGATAAGCACTATTTGCAGAATATCCCACAAAATAACATTCATCAGCCTTTGCTTCGAACTTCCCCACATCAGATTGAATTAACACTGTGCAAGGACACCCGAAAGTCTTGAAGTACCCCACCCTTGGCTTTTCTCCATAGATAATCTGATAAGGCGTCATCTCATGTCGCTTGTTCAACAGTACCCGATTCTGCACATAACAAGCAGTGTTGACTACTTCGGCCCAGAAGAAAATTGGTAATCTTGCATCACACAGCATAGTTCTGGCAGCTTCAATGAGAGTTCTGTTTCTTCTTTCAGCAACACCATTTTGTTGAGGCGTGTATGGTGCACTGAATTGTCTTTCTATACCTTTTACTCCACAGAACATATTCAATTCAGCATTCTTAAATTCTGTTCCGTTGTCTGTTCTAATAGCCTTTACCCTTTTGCTCAACTGATTCTCTATAAGAGTGACAAACTGTTTCACAAGCGCTGGAGTTTCATGCTTGTTTGACAGAAAGAAAACCCAAGTGAAACGAGAGAAATCATCCACTATAACCAGACAGTATGAGAACTTGCTGATGCTTTGAACTTGCATTGGGCCGAAGAGATCCATATGAAGTAGTTGCAATACCGATGAAACAGAATTGACGATCTTGGAACGATGCGGTAATCTGTGCTGCTTCCCCTTAGCACATGCAACACACTTCTCAACTGACGTGAAATCTGTGATAGGAAGGTTCCTTACATGCTCTCCCTTTGCCAGCTTTGACAGATTCTTCATGTTAGCATGTCCCAGACGACGATGCCATAACAGTGCCAGATTTTCATTCTGCTTTGAGATAAGACAGGCTTCTTCAGATGTCGGAGGATTACCCATGTTGAGGAGATAAGAATTTGCTCGTCTTGGTGTACGCATCAGAATACACTCCTCAGGAATCTTCACACCAGGCTTGAGGATGATACATTCCTTCTTGTTGAACAAAACAGAATATTCTCGATCACAAATCTGCGACACACTGAGCAGACTGTGTGATAATTCTTCTACATAATGCACATCCGAGAACTTCAAGCTACCATTTTGCACCACCCCTTTCTTGCTGATTCTTCCACCTACTCCACCAGCGAAAGATACACCACCTCCATCGAAATCTTCTACCTCTTCCAAAAGCGATAAATCTCCGGTCATATGTCGGGAGCAACCACTATCAACGTACCAGAGATTGTTGACAGTTCTTCTTGGCTGTCCCTACATGGATCAAAGATCAGTTAGATTCAGGTACCCAGGCCATAACAGATCTGGGCACACCTTTGGAATCAGTGTAATTAACTAATTGAAGAGTCATTCCTGCTTTTGATTCAGGTACACTCAAAGTTTGAGTGTTGACTTTTGGTTTCCAAATGGGGTGTTTCTGTGGTTTCATTACATTGGTTGAGTTCTTTTCAGATGCAGGTTTCTTTGGTGGCGGTGTGGCCTTTTTACCTGCTGGCTTTTTAACAGGTGTCCACTCAAGTTTCAATTTTGTATAAACAGCTTGTTTCGTTTGAGTGACATCTTTTGATTTTGAAACCTGTTTCACAACCTTTGTTTTGCCATTAGGTTTATTAACTCTTTTGACTTTACACACTTGTTTCTCAACAAATTCTGGTTTCATCTTATCATTCCTTTTGTAAATTGCTTTAGGAGTGTAAGTTGATTTTTGAGTTTTGGCCACATTCCACTTTTCATCAACAAGCTTTGTCACTGGAGCTTTTGTGTTTGAAACCTTAGACTGTTGAGCCTTCATTGGTTCTGAACACTGCTTCCCCTGAGACAAAGCTTGTTGCTTTTGCTTTCTATTTTCACCTGTCATCATTTTCTCCAACATACTAGTCCGTGGGTTTTGCGGATAGTATGGTTGGTAAGGTCTGTTCACACAGTTTGCAGCAAAGTGTCCTGGTTTTCCACACTGAAAGCAATTCATAAGTCTAGGCCCATTAACATGACTACAAAGGTATGAGCGTCTTGGATAAGATGACTTCCATTCAGGCTTGTCATCCCATTTGTGTACTACATGTTTCGGAAATTTTTCTGGTTGTGTAATTAAACAAAATTGTTCCGATTTTGATTTGTTTGTTCTGTTGAACGTAGACACAACCTGGGGATAGGGGACAAAGTCCTGGGGCTTAGACTCACGGCCAACTCTTGTGTTAGGCACACGAATTTTAAAACCATTAACTTTTTCATTAGAATCAGAAACATGTTTTGCAGACATAGACACAACTAAATGTTTTGACTTGGACGCATTAAGTTCAGACACAGATGCTAGAACATCGTCCTTAGGTAAATCAAACATTAAACTACTAGACACATGACATTCATTGACTTTCAAACATTCAGCATCCTCCCCAGAAACATCTTGAACATCTACTTCATCTGCACATGAAACAAAATTGTCAGAAGAACCAACATTATTGTTTAATGGTTCCTGGGATGGACCTGGTTCACTTGTGGATGCCACAGTTCTATTCTGATTACCCAGCCCATACAACATATGTTTCTCATTTTCTAGTTCCTCTTCAGTCATAGGTTTCACACCAACCAAAACACTATCTAGTGGAGGTCCTGCTTCATGCATTTCTGAATCAGTTCTATCTACTTGATCCTCCTCGTAGATTATACCTATTATATCTCTATACACAGGTTGAGGAACATTATTCTTATTCTTTTCAGTGAAACTAACTCCTATTCCTCCTTTATCCTTTCCAAATCTAACATCAGTGATGCAATTGGACAAAGCCTTACCTGCCTGAAGCATTCTCTTGTTTCTCATTTGATTCACATCTAATTTACCTGTAACTCATTGTTCTGATGTTTAAGTTCATCTATCTGCTTACTAAGCTCAGCTATTTCTAACTTAGCGTTGTCATACAAAACAGACTTCTGAGTGGCTAGGGCTTGATATTTCTCTATATCTAGTTTCTGTGCTTTGACCTTATCCTCACTCTTTTCCCATCTACCCTTAAACGAACTTCTAGAGCATTGCATGTCAAACAGTTCTATCTCACTATTTTTCCAAAGTTGTCTAAGGCCAGGAATTAAACGAGCACAAGTGGGATTAGTACATACCTTTGTGTTGTCGACCTCGGCAACAAAAGCTTCTTTGTCTTCAACCAGGTTTTCTTCATCAGTGACCACAAAAGTATGCTCTTCATCAGCACCATTCTCCATTTGAGCAATCATGGCACCCGTCAGACTGAGTTCCCTGACCTGTGAAGCCCACTGGTATTCTCCACAATCTTGGACAACCAAAGCTTTTGTTTCTGTCTTTCGTTTACCATCACCAGCTTTCTTTTCTTTTGCCCTTTCTTTCTTTGGTTTTGTGCATTCCCTAGCGAAATGTTCGTGCTCATCACGATTGAAGCACCTCAGCTTGCTTTTATCAAAACCCATTCTGATCTTGTCCTGATCCTTCCAGACATTTCTTCCAGTTGTTGCCATGAACTTCTTTGAACGAAAAACTGCCATGGCCATCTACCAGGAGACATCAAGCATCTCAACATCTTCAGGATTTATCTGATTCAGATCACTAGAGAGCATCTCAGCAGGCACCAAACACTACTACAAAAACTGCCTTCCTTGACACGCGAACGATGACACTCGATAATTCTTGACGTGCAAAAACTGAAGTGTCAAAATAACATGTCAATTATAGGTAATTCCTAAGAATTCATGACGCGCATTTTTGCGTGTCAAGAATTTCTGTCATATTTCAAAAAAAAAAAAATAACACGGAGGACATATAAAAACCGCGTTTCAAGAAGAAAGTGTCGTCTTTTAATTTTTTGGCTCCAAATTTCCCCCCAATATTTTGCCCTAATTTTTAATTTTCAGCTTCTATTTTCCCCCAAAACACTCGGTCTTCTCCCCACAGTTTCCCTCCTTCACTTCCATTCAGCCTTATTTCCCCCTCCCACGAAAAATTCTAACTCCTTCCCTTTTTCATCTTGCCGACGACCAAGACGGTAATTGGAAGATAGCACCATCCGCTGCCACTACCAACGGTGACCAAGACCACCGAACGCGAGCCCTAATCGGCGACGAAAAGAGTGACGAATTTGGAGCCCTAATCGCTGACGAAAAGAGGGACGAATTTGGAGCCTTAATCGGCTCATTACTCCACTTGATTCTTCACCATTGATTGTGATTTCTGATTTGGTAAGAGTTCTATGTGATTAATTTTTTATTTTCACCACGATTTGTGAATCGACTGTTCTTTGATGAAACCGAAGACTCTGGCATCAAAATTAGGTTAACTAATTTTTTTTGTGCTTGAATGTGTGTAGTTTTAACGTAATTTCAGTTCGTAACATCCATTTAACAACAAATCAGGTATGATTTCCTTTTTTATTTTGCAAGGTTTTGCGGTCTAGTTACTAAGCTCTCTATGAACTCGTTAAACAAATTGTTAACTACGTAAAACCCATAAAAATATATTCTGCCTTTTTTCGGATTGTTGTAATTTTAATTGCGTTTACTCTTTATAAAGACAATTGAACTTTGACAGACAAATATTTAATAACTTTGCCTTTTTGAATTGCTGCAAACCTAGTAGTGTTGAGGTTCATGATGTTCATCTTTCTCTTCATCAATTTTAAAACAGAGTATAAATGTAAAATTGAGGTTTGTTGTTAAGAAATTGATGTGTTATGTGTTTCAGATTTTTACCTGGTGTATGTTGTTCATTTTTCTAACTGATGTGTCACATTTGAATATGGATATGTATCATACATAATCCTCTATATAGTTAGTTTATCATACATAAGATGGTGGAAGGGTTGTGTAATTAAGATTATTCATGCTTTTGTGATGTTTTTCTTCCTTTTGTTTTGCTATAGGTTCTAGGTTTGCAGACTCGGTGACTACTGGAACGGATCTATTTTACGGTCTCTGTGTTACCCCTTTGAAGTTGTAAGTTTTGAATTGATCTCCATTGCTGCAAACCTAGTGCTGTTTTTTTTTTGGTAATTTAATTACAGGATCTTCTGATGACTATATATAAACGTTGCCGATGTATGTTATTTTATGTTCAAAGATTTCAGCAGTTAATGTTAATGCAGCTAACTAATTAACATTTCTTACGTATTTTGTAACGTTTCTAAGTTTAAAGATATTAGCGATGAGACAATTTCTAAGAAGGTTGCCAAGTTGAATGCCAAAGCAAGAGACCGAACTTCCTCCTTCGCCAAGACGTTCTTCATCCATTGTAAGCTTCAAATAGCTTGAGTAACTTCATGACTATGTATCCGTTTGCATCTTTTACAATAGTGGTAGAATACGTGTTCTTTTTTGTTGAATGTTATGTTTTGTGCGGTTTATAATAGTTTGAAGATTATGTTGTACGACAGTCTCATTGTTTTTATCTTAGTGTTTCTCTTGGCTACATAAAGGGCTATTGTTTTTTTTTGTTTTGTTTTTGGAATAGAAGTGGTATATTAGCATAATATTAATTAACTCGCTAGAAGCAAAAAGAAATAGATTAATGCTCCTGAAACTAGCACACGGGTACATATATACACTTCACTTCTGCTATAACTTTTTATTAAACTTTCTAGTATATATGTTCATGAAAACCGTTATTTGGTCGAGTTATTCTTTAATTTATGTAGAACCAAGTTATGCATGGTGTGATTTACAAATCATAATATGTATATGTGATTTATTATTTTACTTTATAGATTCTAACATGTATGTCAAACTTTATATTTCTAGAATGTAGGACCATATAGAAAAGAACATGGGAAAGCACGTTAACGTAAGCAGATGGGCCTCTCGGTGAAATGGTAAGATTGTTATCATTTAAAGCTATTAATCATTGGTAGGGCATGTATAAAAAAAATTAGCAGCAGCGTCAAGCACTCGCAGGGCATATATCCAAAGATTTATCAGCAGCATTTGCTTTCTAGTTTTTACCAAATAACTTATAGGGCAAACCCGGTTCACTAGGCATCTGCATGCGCGGGTCCTAGGTATTGGGTCACTTAGGTATAACTGTCAAGTTTTAAGAGTAGAAAATTAAAGAACAAGATTCATGAGAACTTGAACAAAACTCAGATTTATTTGTTACCAACAGAAACATAAACAATCAAATACAATCCCACTGATTTAAGCAGCTAAATCCTATAAACATTAAGAACTTATCACCTGATTGTTGTAAAGATGAAACACGAACAAATTCAGATAAATCTTCTATCAATCTCACGTTTTGAAATGAAAGAGTCTATACTCAAAACAAAAAGAAAAAAAATAGAAAAAAATGAAAACACATCAGATTCTCTTATATAACTCTGGTTGGCTAAAAAGAGGAAAAAACTAAACAACCTTTAAAGCCTTATGCATAGATTGTGAAGCTCATATGTTCAACAATAAATTCACATATACTTTGGGTTTAAGCATATGCTTTTTTCTTCCCTGTGGTTATGATGCAAAGGCATCTCAGTGACTGATGCTGCAATTAGGTAGAACTTTGAGTTAACAGAAATGATTTTTTATGGCATTTCCATTGCCAATTTGTACAACATGTTATGGGTGGTTTGTGCTCATGCATTCATCTACTGATTCGAGCTGGTAAGCCTGGTATGCTGCAGAACCATGTCACTCAATATATTATTTAATACCATCAAACATCTGCTTCTAAAAGAAACACATAGATCATAATTAAACTTAATTCTCTATGGCAGATTTGAGATTACAGAGCTGACTGGGATTTTGAAGTGAATCAGACTACTGCAGGAAATTGTTATGCACCATTGTTGATGTTCATTTGAAGTTGTTTTGCAGAGAGCGTACGGTGGCTTTCCTGATTTCAGAAGGTGCAACAGCTAGAGGATTAACAGATCCTTCTCCGAGGTATCCAACAGGCCGAACACCTACAGATTTAGCTTCCAGCAATGGAGATAAAGGAATCACAGGTTATTACACACCTCTCTCGCAGCGATGGAACTATAGCAAAAATTTTAGATCAGTGAGTTGTTCATTACTAACTTTTTAGAGTTTGTGCTATTAGATTAGTTTATGAATCTGTAATTTTAAGTCTATGTTTGTACAAACATAGACTTAAAATTTGTTGGTTTGGTTGCAGGTTATGGTGATAATCTTCGGAGGCAGATAAGTAACGAGATCAAAGGCCACATGTGCTTATAATATTATATGGGTCTTTATGGCCAAAGAGTTGGCTGCCTTAGGTAATTTACTTTTATTTATTTGTATAATTTGACTATTACTTCTTCTCTTAGAAGTTAAAGTTAATGTTATTTTGTTTATTTGTATAATTTGACCATTACTTCTTCTTTTAGAAGTTAAAATTAATGTTATTTACATAAGGGCATTTTTTTCTTCTTGTGGTGATGACGGGATACACATAGCTCTTGACGATAGTACTATCGAAGATTGAATCACAATTTGATGTTTTGAAACAGACGGAGAGGTCATGTTATCTGTTGACCAAGTTTCCGATCATTGCTAAGCAAGAACATGAGTTGGCTGAGCTGCAAAATGGTTGAATACTGTTGTAAGAATGTTGAGGTAGATTTATTATTATAGGGACATAAATATTGGTAACATATGGGATTCATTTGTAAACTCATATTAACTTTGTAATTTTTGCTATATATATGAAATGCATTATTTTGTTATATAGGTATTTTGTTTTGTATTATGAGATTAATTTTTGTTCAATGTGGAAATTAGTGATACTATAAAAAAATATTTTTTTATTAAAAATTAAAATTCTTCACGCGCAAAAATGTGTGTCATAAACAGACGACACTAAAAAAAATTATAAATAAAAATATACTAAACACAGATGACACCCTAAGATGACGCGCATAATGAGTGTCAAGAATGGAGTGTCATGGATAGCGTGTCATGGTTCGCGCGTCAAGAACTTCTTGACACGCATTTTGCGCGTCAAGAAGCTTCTTGACCCCGGCTTCCTTGACGCGCATTTGCGTGTCAAGAAGGCACTTTCTTGACGCGCAATGCACGTCAAGAAAGCCCTTTTTTGTAGTAGTGAAAGTTCCAGCCATAAGGGCATGGTAGCTGTTCATGAATCCCATTCTTAGTGCAAAGTTGGGATCATTGGTGGCATTTGCCTCTTCAGAATTGAATATTCCACTTGAATTGGAACTAGCTTGTGATCTTGCCACAAATGCAGTTGACTTTGGGTTGGTACTTGAATCACTTCCAGATGAGCTCCCAGCTTGTTTAGATCCCACTTCTTCAGACAAGAGAGCCTGACTTAATTTTCCAGCCATACTTAGAGAACTCAGATGATTCAGCTCCCGTTGCTTATCATCAATTAGTTTCGATTTCAGTTTGTTGATAAGCTCATCAACAGTCAATTCATCCAGCTTGTTGTTATCCTTGATGATTGAGATATTTGTATTCCAATTCTTGGGTAAGCTGTTCAAGAGCTTCAAATTCTTATCTTCCTGTTTAGGTTCAACATCATAACTTGACATTTCAGTGATTAAGGACACGAATCTCTGAACTTGAGCTTCAAAGGACTCTCCCTGAACGTGATTGAATAAGTTGAACTTCTACTTCAACATTTGTTTGCGACTAGCCTTGATATCTAGATTACCTTCATAAGCTACCACTAGAGCATCCCATAGCTTCTTTGCAGTCTTATACTTCTTAAATCCCTGATCAATCTCTAGTGTCAAAGCCATAGTCATAATCGCATAAGCCCTCTCATCCTTGTTGCATCTCTCCCAATCGTCATCTGAGTACTTTGCTTCAGTCTTTACCACTCCTATCTTTCCTGCTTCCGTATGTGTAGGTATAAATGGTCCATTAATAACAGATCTCCACAGTCTCAGATCAACACTTTTCAAATGGTTTCTGGAATCTGTATTTCTATTCAAGGAAGTTATCGGCCGAGGTAAGTCTAGGAAGACGTGTAATAGATCCGATCTCAAAATCCAATTTCTGATACATGCTCGGTTCGAAATCCATCACGAAAGCTTAAGAAAAACTTAAACTAAAAGTCCAAAATATGAGTTTTCGATCGTAAACTCCTGTTTACGATATTTGACAGTCTGGATCGTAAACACTTGATTCCGGTTGAAGAGGATCGTAAACTCCGATTCCGATCCAAAAAAATTGTAATCTCCCGATTTCGATTTAACTGAATCGTAAACACCCAAAGTTCCAAACTTTAAGTCGTAAACTCGAAATCCACAGTCGTAAACACCAAAAATTGAATCTTGAAGTCGTAAACACCAAAACGTAAACCTTCAATTTTTAGCTGTAAAAAGTTAAAAGTTTAAAGAAACACTGAAACCGTCTTAGCCAAGATTCAAACACGAGACTTTAATATATAGCATAAGGCAGCTACCAAGTGCTCCAATTGCTCATTTGTTAAATGCTTTGAAACATTACTTATTTAACGGGTATTACAAGTATGATAAAATGCTTAAAACCTCAAATTTAATTTTTTTTCTAACTTCGCGTACGAGTTTAAGGGGAAGCCCGTGCTACCCGTGGACCTTGTATAGGTCCGCCCATGCCACCAACCTTTCCGTTCCGGGGTCTTTCTCCAGTCATCAACACCAACACCGCGGAGGAGAACCACCACACATCGTCACCCTTTGGTCGTGTCGTCAACATCACCAGCGGGAAGGAAGAGAGAGGTCTGGACTTCGACCGGTTTCGTCGGCAGGCATCAACTCCGGCCAGTCTCTTTACGGCGGTAGCGTGACGAAGATGGAGCCGACTAAGGCTAAGGCACTTCAACCACATTCATCAGCTTTTTTTCCGGAGCCGCCGACGCCGAAGCTCCACATCAAGGACGCCGCCATCATCACCGGAGCTCCACATTAACGTCGCATTCGTAAACTGGTGGTTCAGCCCCCATCGGAACCGGTCCGATCTCCACTGCACTTCCACCACCATCTCCGATCTGCGGTACTCTTGCTATCATCGTCGGGATCGTCGGAGAAGATGAGAGTGTGCTTCCTGGAAAGGTGTCACCACAGAGTTTGGGTTGAAGAAGAAACATTGGGTTAGAGGAAGAAGATGGGGGTAAAATAGTCATTTCAAATTTTTTTTATTTAAATGAGGGGTAAAAATGTCATTTAAAAAAATTAATGGCAAAAATAGACGTCCGTTAGCGTCAGGGACCAAAGCTATAACGAGCCGTTAAACTTTGCGGACTAAAGCCGTAATATGTGAGTTTGAGGACCATAGACGTAAAACATGCAAACCACAGGGACGAAAGCCGTAATTACTCTAAATTTTATTACTTTAATAAATTCGATTACATAAGTTTTAATTACTTTTATGTTTTTGGTCTTAAGTTCTTTGTCTAGTGTTTATATAATTACCAGACTGGTATTCACACGACCCATTCTAACCTGGCTCGTTTCCATATGACCCGTTCTAATCTGACATATTCCAGTCTCACCCTTTCTAAAATGATTCATATTTGCCTCCACTGATAAGAAAAATGTCTAGATCCGTCAGACACCGATTTTACATAATAATAAAAATAACTTCCAATCTATCTAGACTCAAACTAATCTTACTAAACAAGTAAACTTAATATAAACCTTATCCTAGTTGACAAGATAAACATGAAACTAACAGATAGACCCATATTTGAATTTACGAAAAGGAATTACACTTTTTACTCTGTTTCATAAATTAAATTGAACCTTTACTACAAGGAATAATTAATAGTCAGACCAATGATATAGATGTTTAAGAGCTCATTCAAAAACTACGAACAAAAGGTGGCTAACTAAAGAGAATAGGATGGAGGTAGTGGCGATGCACAGCTCCTGGACGAGATCATCAAAATATGACATAAATTGGCCATAGGGGGCACTCAGGGGTTTGTTAACCAATAATCATGGTTACATATTATTGGTGTATATCTTGTATTTATTATTTATTATATTTAGTAGGTTGCTATGAGTTTATTTAGAATGATTGTATTTCCATAGATAGTGATTGTATTTCCGTAGGTAGTTCCTTTAATCAAGCTTCTCATTGTACTATTTATAGGGTGTATTGTTTAGCGGGTAATCAACAGAGAATATCGATTACTTTCATGGTATCCTCCTAATTGCCTCTTTCTTGTTTTCCTTCTTTCCAATAACCTGATGTTCTTTGCCACTCTCCTTCCATGGCTGACAAAACTGCCTCACAACCATCATCCTTTCACCTTGCTTACACCATCACTAATATCCAATAGAGGATCCGGATTCTCGATGGCGAAAAACTTTCATACCACTCGTGGGTGAAACTTTTTAAACTTCATGCTACAGGGTTCGATATGATGAATCACGTCGACGGTACGCTGGCACCCGCCTCCTCATCCTCCGATTACTCATCTTGGAAAAAGTTTGACGCCATTGTATTATTGTATTGCAGTGGATATACGGGACCCTGTCGGACGACTTGTTCGAACGGGTTTTAGTTGGTGAATCTACTGCTCGCAAAGCCTGGAAGCGGGTAGAAAATATGTTCTTGAACAACAAAGGTTCTCGGGCCGCTGCCCTTCAACACGAGCTTACCAACTTGACCCTCTCCGCGATGCCTTCGCTTGAAGCGTACTGTCAACGCATTCGTGAACTCACGGATCAACTCGCGGCTGTTGATTAGTCAACGCATTCGTGAACTCACGGATCAACGCATTCGTGAACTCACGGATCAACTCGCGGCTGTTGATTATCCAATCAGCAACACTCAACAAATCATTTATTTGGTTCGCGGTTTGCCGCGTGAATATGATGCCATCAGATCCACCCTCAACTAATCTCTTCCCGCATCGGAAAATGCTTTCAAGCATCTTGTCGAGCAACTTCAATCTGAGGCATGCCGAATCGCTGCTTGTGATAAGATCTTCCCTACCCCGATCATCGCCGCAACAGTCACGTCCCAGCCCCAACCCCAAAACCGCGATAATCAAAATCGCCGCTCATCGAGTACTCGCCGTGACACTACCCAAATTAACCAAAACAACAACCATGGTCCCAATTAGCAGCTCCCTCCATCACCCTCGACCCACCCACAACAGCTACCTCCTTTTCCTTATTAGGCCCCACCACAATATTGGGCTCCTCCTTTCCCATACCCAACACAAGGGTGAGCTCAACCTTGGCCACAAAGACCTCCTAATCGGTCCAATAACTCATCCCAACAATCTCTTGGTAGTCAACAGGCCCATACAGAGGCCCATTTAGCTGAATTCAGCCAACTCAGTTAGCTGCGGCTGTCCAAGCTCTAAACATGGATTCTGGGGATGTGAGTGATGACTGGCACTAAGACATCGGGGCATCGGACCAGTGCACCAATGATATGGGTAAACTCTCTAATTTCTCTACGTATTCACCTATAGAGTCAATATTTGTAGGAAATGGCAATAAAAATTCTATCCTTGGATCTGAGAATTCTACCACACCCACAACAACAAGACCTCTTCAATTAAAATCTGTTTTGTTTAATCCAAACATTATTAAAAATCTTATTTCGGTCCGAAAATTCAATATTGACAATAACACATCAATTGAATTTGATCCTTTTGGTTTCTCTTTGAAGGACTTCAAGGATGGCATGATCCTTGTTGGTCCGAGATCAAACCAACAACACGATATTCG
>JBCNJP010003955.1:0-20243 GCA_039602395.1 Deinandra increscens subsp. villosa
AGAGCGTGTCTAGAACATCGCAATCTAGCGCGTCGAAAGTGTTAAAAATAATGCCCGTTGCTGATCTCGCTCTATATAGTTCCTTGTACCAAAACCCGACCATAAACTCGTCACCGGGATTGACGATTCTAACGAAAGGCGGAATATCTTTCAAACGTATACCAGGCATGGTAGGGATACAATCTACAACTGTATCCATATACCCGTTTGCTAAATAACTCAGATCTGTGAACATAAAAGAAAATTGGATTCAAGTTAGCACCAAATATGCTAATTTATATTCTTTTTAACGGAGAATGTTACATTACTCATACTCTACTCCACGCTTCAAGTAAAGCTTGAATCAGCACCTCAAGTATGAAAGTTATACATCTTTACCACTAAACTAAGCCACGGGTTGTAAATATGCTAAATTATATGAACAATATATAGAGAGAGAGAGGAAGGATCATTTGAAAGTTATAGCCAGACAATTGATTGGTTATAATTTCAAACTTCTAATGAGGAATTTTATTCTATAGTACTTAAGAATAATTTACTAATTACTACCATTGTATCAACACTTCAAGACGCAAATTTTTTAATGTTATATCCCATATTCGCATATATGCTAAAAGTTTATCACAAATACATAGATACATATATATAAGTCATCTATATATACACATGGCAATTCTGAGAGGAGAGGAGGCTGATTGTAAGCTACTAAAATCTTTACCTTTGAGAGGCATCAAGCCTTTTTGTATGAGATTGGGGTATTGATCATAACATATAAGAGAACCAGCCCCAGATGTCCAGAAGAGAACTTCTGGAATACCTAATTCCTCGGCGGCCAGGAGGGTGAAACCCATAAGGAAGTCGGCCACTATGCAAGTCACTGGTGAATAACAAGCACTCACTTTAGTCAGAACACTTTTAAACTGACCCAAACCATTTTCAAGGATGGATTTGACTAAAGATGGAGTATCTTGGGTGGCATCAGGGTTTTCCGCTGGCGGAAGGCCATCGGAAATAGTCTCGAACCGAAAGGAAGGGAGGCCGCGTACGGCTTCAACGCCCCGAGATCGGAGGAGACGTTGGTGGTTAAACTCGGTGTTGATGAAGGTGATAAAGAAGCCTTTGGAATGGAGGATTTTGGCAAGTTTTAGCATTGGGTTAATGTGGCCTTGTGCTGGGGCAGGTATACACACAACATGTGGCTTGTTGTCTTGTGTTGAACCCATTTCTCTCTGATTTTGGTATGCACAAAAGTGAAGACACCAAATTATGAAAACATGTATATAAGTGTAAAAAGTTGCAGAAAAGCCAAGATATTATATTATTAGTTGAATTATCAGGGGCACACAACTCAATTATTAGTCATATTTTATGGAAGAATCCACTCTTTTGTTAGTTGTTTTATTCTTGCATAAAATGTGACCAAATATATCTTTGTCCATATTATTTAATGATATTTTTGTCACAACCTTGAAACTCATGACAGATGCGAGGAATCCTGTTAAAAAAAAAGATGCTAGCTAAGTAGCTAACAATAACATTTTTGGAGTTTCCCCTGTGGAAAACCATTAAGATTATTGAGGGCTGCAAATTTAACTATATTAATATAGGTTTCCCTTGTGGAAAACCATTAAAATTATTGTGGGCTGCAATTTAACTCTTTTACATATATATATATATATATATATATAGAGTTAGGTTTAAATGAGAACTTCTTATATTGAGAACTTTTAAGAACTAAATCTCAACCATACATTTCAGGGGGAACCACTACAATTCATGGGAGGAGGGATACATGTAAATAAACTTGTGGCTCAAATTAGTTCTTTTTAGTTCTCAAACCCAATTGGTTCTCAAATGATCCTCTCCCTATATATATATACTAGTTTTTGATACCCGTACGACACATGTGTGGTTTTTTTTTTAAAAAAAATCTAATAATTTAAGTATTATAATAAATGTAATTCGATAATTGAAACCCGTGCATCGTACGACGGTATTTAAAAAAATCAAAACTAAAATGTACTAATGATTCTTTATAGCATCTAAGAATTTTTTTATTAAAAATATCGAGTTAAAAGTTTCAATGGTTCTTCTATAATGAGCCACTTTCACTTCCTAGTAAAATATAAAAATGATATAAACATTAGTATAATCTCTAAAACTTAAGAGAAAATTAAAGTTTGTATCATACCCTTCTTCAATTATAAAAACAAACACAAAAACAAAATCATTTGATTATAATCGTGCATTCGTGCATGAATAATCTAAGAGTAGTCATAAGCACCATTCAAGGACACCCTTATGATACATATATTTGGAAATTTGTGTAGCTAAACAATAAAAAAAAATTATTGATATTAATTATATTGTTATATTTATTTAAGAAATAATTGTTTGTAGAAAATAATAAAATTAAGAATGCAATTATAACGATAATATCTCCATTAAATTCATAAGAATTAATTTAGTTGTTTGAAATTACAATATTTAAGGCTCACTGGATTTAAAATTGACTTTTTTTTCAAATTCAAATCCGTCATTTATGATATATAATTCAATCTTTAAATGTGTTTGACTTTTTTAGAATATAATTAAAGACGTAATTATACAGTTTGTAATTAGACTCTTTCTAATTTTGAATAATCATAACTATATTATGAAAGTCAAATTTCATTTATTGGAAAAAATTTGAGCGGGAAAACTATAAAATGGATTGTTGTGGTGATGCCATGTGGCATCCAATCTTTTCATATATATATATATTATATATATATATATATATATATATATATATATCTATATACTATATAATGCATATTGGGGAGAGAAAATGAAGATGTCTTAATTTTAACCCGTACTATTCTTGAAGCATGATGTACAATACTTCAATGCTAAAACACTTGAAATCCTCTCTTCGTACCCTAAATATAAAAGGCAGCCTCTTTCATTTGAAGCGAGCAATCTGAAGCTCAACATCGGCGTCAAACCCTAGCTATCTTTGGCTTCTTCCTATCGCCGTCAAACGACCATTGTCGTCCCACGAACCGAGCATAGATGGAGAGAACCGAGGTACCTTCGTCTTCTTCGTAGAGCTGTAGCTTCATTGATCCTCTATCTTCATCTGGATTTTCCCTTTCATTCTCTATTTCATCAGGACAGATTTCCGACTGTAGGTTTTCGATTTGTATTTCTGACCTTAGGTTTGTGTTCATAATCGAAGGTAGTAGCGGTGACGCGGTGGTGGCATGGGAAGGAACGGCGGTTGGACTTTGGTTCGTACATCACCGAAGCGTATTCTGCTGAAGAGACAGTCCTACAACAAAGTAGTCTCTCGCTAAAGCGATGAAGGAGTCGTTGTTTGGACATAGGTTGCAGAAGATGTTACAAAGCCCACGATGGAGGTTCTGTTAGGTAATCAGGTTAGCTTCTTAACCCTAAATCCTCCATTTTTGGTGTTTTTGTTCTATTTTTCTTATTTTAGATTCTTACCATCCATTTGTTAAAACTATATGTAATTAATTTTCTGCAAAACACCCTTAGGTGGGCTTTTCAGTTGGGATACTTCATAGCCAATTTACTGGGTTTAGTTGTATGATAACCTGAAAAAAGTTAATTTATGTTATTATTTGTTCTCATTTTGTGTGTTGCAAATATTGTAGGAGTAAAATGGATATGCGGGAAATTGAGAATGGAGTTGTGTGTATGTAGTCTCAGCCGATTCGTATTTGCAGGGAATTGAGGTATGATTGTCTGTTTTTAAATGTAAATTGACTTTTTGTAAAGTGATGTTCTATAGTTAACTATTAACATCTTCCATTTGCATCATGCTTAAACTTGATTCATTCGCTTATTCATTTAGTTTGGCATATAATATACAATCTGCCTTAGGTCTATGCTGTTGCATCTAAAGATATGGATTCCCTTACTTTTGGAGCGACCAAAAGTATGGTATGTTTTCGTTTTGAATATATTCATGTCGAGTTTGATATATTAAACTGATCTGTTTTAGGTTTGAGGGTTATGGATTTCTGATATCTGTACATGTTATTTGAGGGTTAGATTAATTTTTGTTTAGGCTCATGACTGGTTTATTTATTCATATTCGTCATAATGTTTCTAAATTAATTAACAAAGGGTCTTTATGATGCATACTAACAATAAACGATTGATAGAATGGTCTGTTTTCGTTTACTAATGGTGACTTATTCTCGACTCTTTTAAATAACTTTATCGACCAAGTATGAAATATAAGGTAAGTATCATTTTTTTGTGGATGAAGAGGACCAAACATTTGTGTTATTCTCTATTTTTAATAAGAATGAAATAGATTTATAATTATATTGATCTGATCTCAAATGAAATAATCCACCTGTATATTAACAATATGTTATGATTATTTGATGTTTGATCAGTTTTTGTCAATGAAGATGTTTATAGCAGATGTACATGATCTAAAGATCGAATCTTGATGGCTCATCCAAAGTAGTAAGAAACACTTAAGTCACTTTATCTTTAAATTGTCAAATCTAATTTTTTTTGTTTATTTATTGTTTATGCTCTACCGTGTTCATCAAGAACATGAAGATGTCATGTCTCATGTTCTAATTGTTCTTCATCCGTTCTCCGCACAACTCGACTTTATACATGCTGTCACCATTTAATTTGCAGCTATTTGCAGATTTTAGTCAAATATTTTTAGCCTTCTTTTAATAAATTTTTCAGCAAACTTACTACTAATCTTGAACCATTGTTTTGCTGCCTCAATTCATTTCCACTCATTTACTTCGGAAACAGCCATGTATCATTTCTTCTTCTTTTAGTTATGGCTTCTATTTTTTCAATTAAAGTTTGAAAGGCTACCTGGATGGTTGATGGAACTCATTGACGCGGAACAAAACAAGTCCTGCACCAGAGCACTCAAAAGGAGATCATTCTGGAATTATTCAGGTAATCAACTTTAACTTTTTAGAATTATGGTTGTTTACGGTCCAGTTCGTCCATTTTTAACCAAAATTTACCTCCAAACCATTATCTATTGTTTTGAAAAACAGCAAGCCAAACAAGTCAGGTTGGTTGGGTTGTCTGGACCGGCCCAAATGGTTTGGCTTGGACTGCCTGAAACGGGTCTTCTGGATAAAATTACAAAGCCTTTAGTTTCTACTTTGTATAAACTTTTTCAAAATTATATAAACTGGTGATGAATACTTAGTAATTAGATTATCAGAATCTTTTTTTTAACCGACTACTATAAAATTTTCAATAATTAGTTCCAATGTTCCATAAAATTTCAATAATTAGTTCTAATGTTCCATATATGACATTCTTCTGATTTTGCTTTCTTTTTTCAGGGAATTCAGGCTGCAAGTGTTTGGTAGAAAAGGACTTCAGATGTTAGAAAGCAGTTGTGTGCTTTACATTTTATACATGTATGGCGTAATTGGATTAATTGCCAAACTAGCAGGCCAGGTTAACATCACTTTTTGTCATAATTTTTATATTTTTAATCTACTCTTTCCTGTAGTGGTATTATGATAGGCGAAAAACTGGTTGTTTGTTAAAGTCTCAAAGAGGCCAAGGTTCATATACCTAGGTCGGATTGGAATTTGATTGTGGTAATTGGAGAATTCCTTGATTTGGCAGGACAAAGGTATTATAGAGAAAATGAAATATCACGAATTCTGGCAGCGGGATTTTGGAGGGTCGGTTAGGCAAGGTACTGTAAAACCATTTGTAGAGGAAACGGTGGCGCAGGTATTATATGACCTGAAAACTGGTGAACATATACAAGCACGGAGTTGTTTATTTGTTTATTAAGTATGACATACATGAGTTGTGATGAAGTGCTTATTATTGAATTTAATAAACTGCAGTCAATATATAATTGCTGGGCATGTTCATACTTATTATGTGTCCTTTTGCACAAGAAGTTTGTTATAATATAATTGAGACTTACAAGACTCATGAAATATATAATATGAACTACATTGATGCTAATTTTGATTCATGTCATGAATCTGCAGGGGTCAAGTAATTTTGATTCATGTGTCAACAGATTCATGTTATTAATTTGCAGGGGTCAAGTAATCGGCTGCTACTATCATTGAACTGGTTGCTGCAGGTTTTGTACCATCACCTGTTACTACCATTCCATTTAGGTACTTGATTATATTAAGGCTATTTTTGATTCGACTTCTTCTACTAGCTCATTTGATTATGATTTGTTTGCTGTTTGTGCGAGTACAAGCAGGTCAAAATCCTATTAAGGATGTAGTAATATCAGTTTCCAAGTGTTTTTACGTTCGTTTACATCTTACATGGGTTTAATTTGGGTTTTATTTTTTTTAACAGAAGCTCAATCAGTCACAGTCTTATTAATGTTGGCTATTTCTATTGGTGGAGGTCTAAACCAACAAAGAACTGGGGTGAGTCATGTTTTTTTTCAATGTTGATTATGCTAAAAGTTATGCTGTAAGCTACTCTTGCTGGGTAAGACATCATTCTGGAAGGATGCTAGGTTACTCATCAATTAATCATTTGACAAACAATGTAAATATTTGATTATGGACAATAGTGGTTGTTTGGAATTTGATATGCAATTTTAGAGTAGTTATGTGATATTGACTAACCTTGTATCAGATTATGATTTGTTTTATAAGCTTCTTTCTAGGGTTGTCTATTTGCCATAGGGTTTCAGTTTTCCATTGGGTTGTTTATTGGTCAATTCCTTCATCAGTTTCTTGCATTTTAGCTCAACTCTTTTAAAAGAAGTTAGTATTGCGGCACTACTTTAAGTTTATCTAATACATATCTAACTTCAACAAAATTCAAAAATGGGGAATTAAACACTATTTATTAAAATAATATTTCGTGAAAGCAAGCCAAGTATTTTAAACATTTACAATAACTTTATAATAGTATATTGTAAAGTATGATTAAGTTTTTATATTTATTATATAAGATTCAAATTAGATGTAATTATAATTGCATAATGGGGTTTGAATATCGTTTCACATCGTGCTGACATAAACAAATATCGCGTTGTAAATTGTTCTCATCGCCGAACGCGCATAAAGCGTTATAAGTTGTCCGCTATGATCTGTGAATACCTCACTATTATATTTAATATTAATCTAAATGCAATCCATAGACTTTTATTATTTTTAATGCTAAATATCATCTTTTACATGAAGAGATACGGCCATCTTTCTTTAAAAGATTATTTTGGACACTCGATGGTTTATTTTTCTTAAGAAGGCCGTGGAGCAACCATTGATGTGGTATTGGTTAATGGTGTGCTTCATGAAGGAGATGAGATTGTCATTTGTGGCTTTAATGCACTTTACTTTTGCAATCAAGTTGTTATTATAGCAGCTCCTGCTTAACAAACAATATCTATAGTAAGAAGAATCAATTCACACTATAACTGGCTCATTAGTTTTGAGATTTGTATATAAATACAGATCCTAACTTAGGATAAGATTTGCAATCTATAATGTGGATTTGCAAACTTCCTATTGTGTATTTTCTCCCGTAGCCCGTTTTGGTGCTAGAAAAAAATCGGTATTAGTTGATTGTCACCGCTGCTGCACACTAAAAATGGGTATCACATTGTAAATTATCGTCGCGCCGCATAATGCTTACAGAAACGAATGTCGCGTTGCAAATTGTCATCACTGCCGAGTGCGCGAACAAAAAAAATAATAACACGCTATAACCTGTCGCCGCTGCAACGCGCGGGACACGGCTAGTATATATATATATATATATATATACATCACCAAAATAACAATTATGTTAATAACGAGTATTCAAAACATACTTCTATATTTGTAACTATTCATATAAAAAATATATTTCTAACGGTTATTCTCTTTATATCATAAAATGCATATAATTATAATTATTCGATTATAAAATTTCTACACAAGTGTAGAGGTTTACAAAACGTTCGTGTCATATTCTCAATAAAAATATATATATATATATATATATATATATATATATATATATATAAGGTTGAGGTTCATTGTAGACACCCCCATAAGTGTAGACAGGTAGACACCCTATTTCACATGTGAAATTACTATATTTCATATGTGTTTTCACATGTGAAATTTTCTGAACAATGAGAAAAAGGAGAAAAAAAAGAAATTAATCATAACCATTAGATCAAGAGATCTAACGGTGGAAAAATGTGTCTACCTGTCTATACTTATGGAGGTGTCTACAATGAACTTTTCACTATATATATATATATATATATATATATATATATATATATATATATATATAGGGTGAGGTTCATTGTAGACACTTTCGCATGTGAAATAGCTCTTTTTCACATGTGAAAGTTTCTAATTAATGAGAAAAAAGAAAAAAAGAAAAAAAAAATTAATCACAACCATTAGATCAAGAGATCTAATGGTGAAAAAGGGTGTCTACCTGTCTACACTTATGGGGGTGTCTACAATGAACTTTTCACTATATATATATATATATATATATATATATATATTACTATATATAATACATATTGCTCTAAAGGGTATTTTCATCATAAAATTTCCTTAGTCCTTAAGACACGTACAATGAATTATGCAACATGTACAAATGTTTAAAGCATGAAAAGTAATTGAAGAATACTAATCAGGAGAATCTGCTAAAAAAGTAGGGTTACTTTAGTAACTAACCACGCTACTTACCTTTCTCCCGTCATTACTCCTCAAAAAGCGAAAACATGTACAGGCACGCACGCTACCTTTCTTGGTCAGAACTCAGCCGACTTCGTTAAACCCGCTCTTCATCCTCTCTCCCTTCGTTAAACCCGCTCTCCACCCCTTCGTTAAACCCGCTCAGCCAAGATCGAGGGACGTTTGTTCTCGGTCGATTTCAAACGATTTCTTGATATCAATTGCTTGAAGACTTCGTCTCCAACCACGACCACCCTAGATCTATTGTCGTAATTGAAGCAATAACAATGCAGGTTAGGGTTTTTATTGTTCATATAATTCATATATGATTTGAGGGAAACGCTAAGCGGGTTCTAGGGCTTTTCAAATGATTGATCAGGTTTGGTATTATTTCTGATTGTAAGGCCTGTCTTTTTCTTTGGTTAGGCGATTCTCTCCCCCTTCGCTCTTCTTTTCTATTGAATCGCTGCTGTTGTTAATGATTTTTCAATGTTGCAGGCAAAATCTGTTGTTGATGATCTTTTTGATGTTGCAGGCGATTTCTATTGTGATGATGC
This sequence comes from Deinandra increscens subsp. villosa, assembly GCA_039602395.1. Classification (NCBI taxonomy): domain Eukaryota; kingdom Viridiplantae; phylum Streptophyta; class Magnoliopsida; order Asterales; family Asteraceae; genus Deinandra; species Deinandra increscens. The sequence goes on from JBCNJP010003955.1 coordinate 9,248, forward strand.
TATGTTGTATGGTTTGGTATTATTTCTGAGGCAATCCTTTATGTTTATGCGATTTCTTTGTGGAATTGCTTTTGTTATTTGTCGTACCAAAGTCTCTTTTATTTCTGAGTTTTTGTTGTTGCAGGCGTAAATAAGAGCCTTGCTGAGTGTTATCGTTTGTTCTATGAAAGAAAGAAATACACAAACAAGAAGTAATGAACTCAAAATCATTGATTGTTCGATTTCTTATGATACATGAAATGCACAGGTGCTGATCCACTCTATCAGTCCTATACGCTAACACATATGAATCCGTTTAGCCACATCATCAGGTTTGAAAAAAACTACAATTCTTTTGGTCAAAGTTTGATTAATTATGTTGTAATTAGAGGTTACAGAAAGAAAGACGAGAAGAAAGATGGGTTAGATTTAGGTTGCAGAAAGATGGGTTAGATTTAGGTTGCAGAAAGATGGGTTAGATTTAGGTCAAAAGGAGAAGATAGTGGATTCGGTACCATATTAATAATTTTTTGTTCAACCCATTTGGTACGTTTCCCTTTTTGGCGATGTTATTGTTATGCTATGAAAAGGAGCCTCTTGCTTGCTGTGCTCTCTTTGGCCCAAAATGAGACCGTTTGGAAAAGCCTTTGCAACAATCGTCATGCTACAACAATTTCGCTTAAATCACATGTGAAGGTCTCTTCCTTATTTTCTCTAGATTTTATCTATTCAATGATTTTTAATTAACTCTCAAAGCTTTGTTCTATTCGTTGATGTCATCGGTTAATCTTTTGATGTCTTGTAGTTCTGAGGAACAGGACTGGTTGCAACATAACGGCTGAACACGGAAGAGGTAAGTAATATCTTATTCTTGGTTTGAAAATTCAGAATCTATAATTGAGAATTTTACTTCAATTATCTTATTCTTGGTTTGGTATTTAGCCCATTTGGCAATATTTTTCCAATTTTATTCATAAAGTTGAACTTCAGATTAGCTCTACTTCTGCAACACAGATTGATTGGATTTTTTGAAATATAGAACAAAGATTTTATTTTGTGTGTGTATTAATTAGATCATGATTGTTAGTGCAGTGAATTCTTAGATATATTTCATGTTACCGAAAAGATAATCAGGTTTGTATGAGGGATGATGACTGACCACTTTCTCAATTTGTTGTTGCCTTTAATAGAGAATTGTGGACAAATCCAGATTTAATTATTAATTGCTCTTGTGGTCATACAAGTTGTGCTTGGATCATGGAAGAAACTGCAGGAGGTGGTAAACATACGGGGTAGCTGAATTGAACTATGATTTTTTTTCTTTTGCTTAAAAAACATGAAAACTTACAGTATGAATTGTGTTATTATACTCTATTTACTTGATATTTTCATATTGTTCTGCAGGTGGTTTTGAAGGCTATCTCAACTGTTTGTAGTTAACAGGGTACAAGTTTTGGGGTAGCTGAATTGAACTATGATTTTTTTTTTCTTTTGCTTAAAAAACATGAAAACTTACAGTATGAATTGTGTTATTATACTCTATTTACTTGATATTTTCATATTGTCCTGCAGGTGGTTTTGAAGGCTATCTCAACTGTTTGTAGTTAACAGGGTACATACGTAAATAATCAAATAGTGAGTCCTCTTACATCCATCATCTCTAAAACAAGTTTTGGTGTAGCTTCTGCACATATACGTACATTCATTTTAAAATGAGTCAGAACACCCGAACACGGTTTGTTGTACGAAAATATCAAAGATCTTTCACGCGTCTTAGTACCACAGGTCAAGCTGGACAGCTACGCAATGAGTCGGTGATGAGGTATAATCTGAAATGTTTTGCTATGTACCTTTAAAACAATTGTGATTTGTTTACACATTATTAACACGGTGTGCTCTATTTGCAAAATATTTTCAAATTCTATTTTCAAACTAATTTTTTATTCTCCATTTACTACGGCAATTACTTATATTAATTGAACTGGCCTGCACTGCTGGCTGCTACAACTTGCATCTAATTAAACATCCCTACCAATATTTAGTGTTGGTTACTCATGTTTTATTAATGTTGATGATATTGGTTCTCATGCTACAATACACTTTAAAGACTAATATTTACTATAATACAAACGAAAGGGTTTGACATGTGGTGCAGGAGCTTAATTCTCTTTGGTGAATCAACTAAACTTGTTGACAGTGTTCTTGGTTTTTAGGCTTTGGATTACACGGGGTATACTAATCCTATAACTGATTATTCTTTTATATTATTTAGGTTATATATATATATATATATATATATATATATATATATATATATATATATATATAGGGGAAGGATCGGGCGTAAACACTCATATTTTGTAAAAACCTAAGAACATTAGTTAATGAAGGGTATTTTTGGCATCACATAAAGTATATATTAACTGATCCAATTGTAATCTTAGGTTAAATCACACCCGACTCCCAAATCACGTCCCTCATTCATTAACACCCACCTGAGTCGTAATCACTCGTTCATTAACCTCTGAATCGTAATCCGTAAACCCTTAGCTCCTAAAATCTCGATTTTCTGTTGAATCTCACTGAATCATCATCATAATTCAATACGATTCCAGGTATTACAACAAATTTTCCAGCCGCACGTATACAATTTATTACCGCAAATTCAAATTCGCTGGTTTACTTCGATTCTGACATTGCTTCTGTGTTTTTTCAGATCTTCGTAATTGCATATGGACATGTCTATTGATAATCATACCTTAATTGAAGATTCCGCGCCTGTTGATGATGTATCTGTCGATGCCAGTTGTGATTTTGGTATTGAACACATCGATAGCAATAATATGCTCGTTGGAATTACCGGATCAAGCACATCATCCAATGTTGCATCATCTTCCTCATCATCTACATCAGAATCTCAATCTGCTCCTCCTATGGTGTTCATAGGTGTTGAAGAACATGGTAACAGATACTTCAACTTAGAGCTTCAAAAGTACACATGTGCAGTTTTTAATTTATGTTTTATTTTTTTGTTATGTATTCTTTTAAAATCATGTTTTTATACTCTGATTTTGTTATGTGATGCTTACTATTGCTGTTATGTGTTTAATCATGTTATTGATATAATGTTATTATTTGTACTTCCTTATGATTGCACATGTGCACCAAATCTGTATTTTGGACCAAACTGTATTGTTCATCCAATTTTCTCATCATAATGCTTTTATATTTTATTTTTTTATTACTAAGTGGCATTTGGACAATATATTTTAGATATTATGTGTAGTCAAATGACTTAAATCATTTATACGTTTGTCCCGTTTTAATAAACAATTAGTTTGTTGATATTGTTTACTTTCATTTAACTTTAGTGTGTTTTGTGTGCATTCAGATGGTGCACGTAGCAGTGTTTTTGCTACCTCTGATGGAACCAAATATTGGAAGCCTGATGTTGACCCTTCCTACATTCCTGTTTTGGGATCGGTTTATGACAGTTGGGAGCATGTCACTAATATGTATGATGCTTATGCTGCTAAGGCTGGTTTCTCCACCCGGTTAGGCACCCACCGAAAGATCAATGATGTTACTAGACATAGATACATTCTATGTAACCGGGCTGGAAAACCAAAACTGCAAAATTTCAATTCTATGAACCCTGACCCAGTTTCTGCTTCTAAGACTAGCCGCTCATCTTTGACCGACTGTGGTGCATGTATACGTTCTAAGTTCGACCCGGATACACAAAAGTACACTCTTTATACGTTTGTTGAAGCACACAACCACGAACTCATTGGCCCTGAATTTATGGATTTCAGTTCCAAGCGTCGTATGCTTGATTTTTCGACCCAGCAATTCATCCACCAACTTAGCCTGAACAAAATTGGCGCTTCTGTTGCGCATAACGTTCAGTGCTCTTTGAAGGGTGGTCATCACAACGTTCGTGGTACAAAAACTGAATTCAAAAACTTTGCTCGAGCTATTCGTATCTTCATTGGCGATAGGGATGCCAAACTTGTGTTGGATACACTAGAAGAACGTACTAAAAATCTACATAATTTTTTCTATGAGTCTTTAATTGTTGGTAATGAGCTAAAATCACTTTTCTGGGCTGATGATGTTTCACGCTGCAACTATGAAGTGTTTGGCGAAGTTCTTGCATTTGATGCAACTTACAAGACTAACCAGTAAGTACTCTTAAACTAAAACTATTACTGTTTTAAATTTTGTAACTCTATTATCTTTATACGATGCTGCTGTTTTCAATTTTAAGATAAATACTGCCCATGTGCGTCAAAGTTACAGTTTCTTAAATATAGCTCATAACTTGTATTGCTTATATTTTGTGTTACAGGTACTGTATGATCTTTGTGCCGTTTACTGGTGTTGACCACCACAAAAAGTGTGTAACTTTTGGTGCCGGGTTGATATCGGACGAGACGATCGAGTCTTATACATGGTTGCTTCAATGCTTTCTGAAAGCACATGTTACTCAGCCTAGGTTGGTGCTTACCGACCAAGATGGTTCAATGAAATCTGCTATTGAGGCTGTTTTTTATCAGTCTGCCCATAGATTGTGCATGTGGCACATCATGAGGAAGTTGCCTTCCAAAGTACGTTCAATTTATATATATATTTGATTTTTTTTCATTAATAAGTGATAATTAGTTCTGTCATTTGAATTTTTATATATTATTCATACATCTGCCATATTACTTAACGTCGTTATATAATTTAGATTGAAGATGATGCAGTCGACAATGCAGCCCTCCGTAAATCCATCCACAAACTCGTATGGAATCTGATAATCAAACCATGTGATTTTGAAGAAAAATGGCAGTTGCTTATGGCAGAATATGGATTGGCTAATCACGATTGGCTTACCACTATGTACAACATGCGAGGAGACTGGATCCCTGCGTACTTTAGAGACCTTCCTATGTGTTGTCTGATGAAGACAACATCTATATGCGAGAGCTCTAATGCGTTTTTCAAGGTCAACTCTAGCGGCGGCAACACCTTGTTGCAGTTTCTTATGTGTTTTGACACCGCCATTGACGCGCAGCGTAATAACCAACGCAAGCTTGAGTTTGATACGAACACAACAGTACCTGAGATCCACACACGACTTCCAATCGAAAGACATGCGGCCAGTTTGTACACGATCACGATCTTTAAGGAAGTTCAGAAAGAAATCGAGCGAAGTCTCTATCAGTGTTCTGGTGGCTTGACGCGCACTGTTGGTACTACCAAAATATATACCATTGCTCATGCAAACAGGAAATTTGTTACTGTCAATGAATTTGAGGTAATTTATATGCACTTTTCCTTTGAATGCACATGTGCACTTTTTCAAACTATACTATTATTGGATTGTTTTAAATTGTTTGATTATTAGTTGACGCTTTCTGAAACACATGTGTGCATTTCTTGTTGTCACTAATTTAATTTTCAGACTGTGTTACATCTTTATATTAAATTTTCATAATCTATAAATATGATGCACATGTGCAGTGTTTTTTATTCTGACCATTATGTTTATATTTAACAGGTTTCCATTGATCTTGCTGCTAAGACTGTCTCTTGCTCGTGTTTATGCTTCACACGCATTGGCTTTTTATGCCGCCATATCTTCTACGTCTTCAGATGCAACCAAGTAAACAAGATTCCCCAAAAATACATGTCTGCGCGTTGGGCGCGTAATGCACTTCCATCAAGAGTTTATGATATTGCAAATCGGTATTCAGTTGATACCAGTGAATCGGGCGTTCTCAGAAACGAAATTATGGGTATCGTTCCCCAATGTACCGACCGTCTAAGGCGCCAACCAGATCAGCTTGCAGAATTTTTGAGTAAGCTCAAAGAGTTGAAGAAACACATATTTTCTGAAGTGGCCTATGATCCTTCCCAAGAGCGGACAAGTGCGGTAATAAGTGACATACTTCGTCAGCCTGAGTTTGGTACTTCTTCTTTCGTGCCAACGCAAGGAATTAGGAACAAGGGGTGTGGAACTGACAAGCGTTTGATCGGTCCGGGTGAGAAGGCTATTGAAGCGTTCAAGAAGGGTCCGAGACTGTGTAAGAAGTGTAACAAATATGTTTATGACCATGATTCCCGTAACTGTGATAAAGTTCGGCGTGCTACCGAGATTGCTGCTGCTGCTGCAGCTGCGGCTGCTGCTGCGAGTGCTGTCGCGTCTGCTGACCCTTTCGATACACACGTGCATCAAGCCGTCGATTCTGCTAACCAGCCTTGTGTCGACGATGGTGCGCCTGTTGTCCCCCCAAATGCTCCACCAGTCCGTCGACAACCTACACGTGCTGCTAAACGCTCGTCTGGTAGAGCTGCTGGGTCGCCCGCTACGTGATTTGTTTTTTTTTCCGTTCATGCCTTCATAAAGATTTATATAGATTCATAATAAACATCTTGTTTAGATGCATGATCTGACCTTGTATTTGCTTATGATACCTCTTGACTTTGTTTCATTCGTATTGGTTGTTAAGGATTCTGTTGACTTTTATGGTTGATAAGTGTTTTGCAGTTGGTTTTTTTTTTTTTTTTTTTTTTTTAATTTCACATGCGGGTCATACATTATTTAGTTAATAAACATTCGTTTTATCCATTAGTTATTAACTTATATTACAGCATTCTGGTTGTGTTTGGTACACTTTACCAGCTAATGATGCACGTGTGCATCATTGGTTATTGTGTTATAATATCAACGATTTTTTTTTTGTTTTCTTATTTACCATCCATAAACATCACATTGTATACCTTCCATTTTGTATACGTGTCTTGTTGGGTTTCATTTTAACATTACTACTTTTTAATTCACATGTGTACCAATAATTCATACATGTTATATCTATCTGCAATTACATAGTACCATTTTAGAATGTCAAAACCAACAGTCCTGCCACCTGCCACACAGTTCAGATTACTAGTGTATTGTTTTATGCTAACTTTCAAATTAACCCTGCATTGGTCCTTTTTAATTCACATGTGCACCAAGCATTCATACGCGTTATAACTAACTGCCATATCATAATATCATTTATAAACAAAAAATCAAAACCCATAATCCTGCCACAAAGTTCATGTTACTAGTGTATTTTTTTATGCTAACTTCCAATTAACTACATACCATACCATGTTAATATTTAATAACAAAACGGGTCAGCCTTATTTACTTCCTTCCAAAACGCTCTCGTTCCCACCTTTTCCTTCATGCAAACCTCACTCTCTTTCCCTTTGTGTCTTTCTTCAACTCTAACAGCTTCTTCTCTTCTGCTGCAGCCTCTTTCTTCGGTTCTTCGGCTTTTATCTCTTCGATCCCTTTCACGATATTTTCATAATCGTCATCCAACTTTCTCAAAAAATTCTCTACTTTCATTGCTGCACCCTTCTTCTTTTCATCACTTGCTGCTTTGTGTAGCTTCATGTTTGTCGTTTCTGAAGCCTTCCTCGTTTTTTCCTCGAGCAGATTTGCTGCTGATGTCATTATTTTGCAAGCATACCTCATCCTTATGTTCCGAACCTGCACCTCATGCTGTTTGTCATCGGCCCTGAACCCGTTATTGAACCCGCTTGTTCTTCCATTATATGCTTCCATGTTTCTCATTGCATACACAGCAGAATCTGTGTATTCTGTATTTGTTGTCCACGTCGCCTTCATCAGCCTCGGTTTTGTTGCCGATAATGACATGGCTTTTGGGTGGCTGACTTTTTGTAGATAGCTCCACATGACATGTTTCTGCAAATTGTTACAAAACAAAAAAAAAAATTGAGTTTTATCAGTTACAGTTTTTTTTACTATGTTCATTTTGTTAATATAACTTACCACTTTTTGTGGAGTGCCCTTTGATGCATAAGTTTTGCCATCTGCCATGTCCTCTATGGCAATTCCCTCGTGCACGCTCTCGATCACCGTTGTAGCTGGTACATCTAAGTCAAAACATATGATGTATATATGATCATCGTCTTTTATCGGCACCACGATCGTCTTGAATGATTTCATGTCCATCAGTGATTTGTCCCCTTCAACAACGCTCAACAGCTTGTTCTCAAACTTTTCCAGCCTTTTTGGGTTTGCATTCTTCGCAGTTATTACAGATTCATTCTGTAAATCATAAATATTTTGAAATTTCATTTATTCGGTTCACATGTGCATCAATGTTCATTTACAAGTAAACAAGTGTATTTATTGTGATATTACCATTGTGTCCGTGTATAGAAACAGTCGCTTCTGCCCTGTTTCTACTGTCGCCTCCTCGAAATTTAGGATCGCTGCCCAACAATTCACTACATTCGGATCGACCTTCTTTCCTGGCACGAGGCTCCCTATCACGTACGCCTTTGCCACCATTCCATATAATGTTGCGAACACATCTTTCCTGTTCAACATAAATTTGTTGCAATCACCGGGTTTAACTGAAATTTTAATTGTTTATGCACGTGTGTGTCGTTTCACTACTTTAAGTTTTATGTGTTCATTATGCATATTTTTTTTTGTTTTTTTAAGTAATATCATGATTACTTACATGAATCCTCGCTTGGCATTTTCACCAGCAACTTCTTTTGGATCCTCCAATTCATCCCCTTCACCTCCGTCCTTGTTTTTATTGCCCTTTGGTTTCTTTTGTGATTCTAAGCACGCCAGCAAGTATTGCCATAGCAGCCTATCTCGCTTGTTTGCTGCCCTGTTTATATCAATTAACCCTTCTTCGTGCGTTACTTCTTCAGTGTATTTTTCTGTTTCAAGTTTTTCAACCTGCTTCCCTTCTTTCTTGTCTCCGTCTTCTTTCTTCTCCTCATGACTGATTCTCTTACTTTCCTCCTTTGGTTGACTGTCATCCTTAGTTTTACTTGTGCGTTCATCTTGATCAGACTTGCCTTCTTTCTCTTTGTTGTTTGCATCACTTTCTTTATCATCAACCTTATAATCGTTCATGACTTCGTCTTGAACATATTTGCCATCTTTATCCGTGTTCGTTTCATCAACTGCTTGATCATCAACCATAGCATCCTTCTTGTGTTCATCTTGAACCGATTTTCCCACCGTCTCCTTATATGATTCTAACACCTTCTCTATCATTGCGGTTTCTGCTTCTTGCGTATCCTGCACAGAATCCAGTGAACTTTGTGAGCTTGGTATCCCAAGGTCGAATGACGGTATTGTGTTGTCTACTACCTTCTTTGCCATTTTCTTTTTTACTTTCTTGGCTTTTGGCACCTCATCAACTGCTTGATCATCAACCATAGCATCCTTCTTGTGTTCATCTTGAACCGATATTCCCACCGTCTCCTTATATGATTCTAACACCTTCTCTATCATTGCGGTTTCTGCTTCTTGCGTATCCTGCACAGAATCCAGTGAACTTTGTGAGCTTGGTATCCCAAGGTCGAATGACGGTATTGTGTTGTCTACTACCTTCTTTGCCATTTTCTTTTTTACGTTCTTGGCTTTTGGTACCGCATCAACTGTTTTTACCATTTCACTGCTTTCTCCACCACCCTTCCCTTTATTTTCATCTTCTTTCTTTAGCTCCACCACATTCTTGAACGTTGCATTGTACGTATCTACATATGCCTTCACTTCTGTTATATTTGGAAACTTTGTGTACGTTTCTCCTAATGCCGTCTCAAGTTCCCTCTTTGCTTCTTCAACTGTTATAAACACTCCCTTCAACCTGTCCAAGTGTTCCTGAAACATACACTTAAAATTTAGAATTTATATAGATTTTTTTTTTTTATGATGCACATGTGCACTTACCTCCAAAGTGCTATTATCTGATAATTTTTTTCCCTTCATTGTGGTTTTTGCTACTCCACTGCACCCTTCATGATCCATGTCATCACCTTCTCTATCGATGTACGTTCCTCTTTGTTTTCCTTTCCCGAATCCCCCATTTTTAATCTCGTATTCTTCCCTTTGTTTCAACACCTCTTGATTCCAAAAAGTTATCGGGCTTATTGTCCGATCGTTCTTTACCCCCGAGCAACTTATGCTATCCACATATATTACCTGCATTTTTTTTGTTTTAGTAAATCGTGTTCCTTTTGTATATTTTATATTTAAAAAAAAATCCATAATATAATTCAAAATTTTTTAGTGTCTTACCATCAGTACAACCATTGGTCCTGTGAACCTGGATTCTGGGTCGTTCCTATCCCATCCTTTTTTGCACCTCTTGAGTGCGTCTATCACAAACTTGTTCCAGTTGATTTGGTCCAGATCCATGTCATCTCTTATGTATGACATCAGTTCGAGCTTGATCTTCTCGTTGTTTCCATACTCCACCATCACACTTCCAAATATCGCTATGAAATCCATCTTGAACATTGTTCCAGACTCGTTTCTGTCTTCAGCCATCTTCTTTGCGACTTGAACCCGTGACACGTTTGCTCCTCCGTATCGCGCCCTCCAAGCCTTAGCTGTTTCAACTGGACTGTCTGAGTCACCATCAAGTATATGTCCTTCATTTTTTAGCCCGAGCAACTTTCTTATTTTCTCCTCGTCTACCTTCACCTTTTCAGTCCCGAGGTCAATCTCCATTTTTTCCGGGTCGAACTTGTCAACTACGAAGTGCCCAATCCTTGCGGGTATCCCGTCCATGCGGAACTTCAGAATCTGTCCCATACCCATCTCCCTCACAGCTTTTTTTTGACTTTCTGAAAGGTTCTCTATTGCTTTGCATAATTGTTTTGGTGCTATCCTTATCCTTATCGACGGCCATTTTGTAGGATTAATTGTTTCTATTGTACCCACATCGTCTTTTTCTGATTTTCCCTTTTTTCTTTTTGGTTTTCTGCGGGTTTCCTCCATGAAATCTGTTTATCAAGCATAATATTGTATTAATACACATGTGTATCAAATTATATTAACTTGGTACACATGTGTATCAAGTTATATTAACTTGGTGCACATGTGTTTTTTTTAATAATGGCAATGCTTATGTCTGTTTTCCAATTATAAATCATTCATACGGTTAACTAAATATATAATCAAGTGTAATATACT
>JBCNJP010003956.1:0-15205 GCA_039602395.1 Deinandra increscens subsp. villosa
TAACTGATATCGTCATTAGTGTCGTGACTGCGTTTGGACGTTTGGTGTTCTTAAAAAATGAAACTAGTTTAGAATGAAACTACGGTTTAAAGTTTTGAATGACCTTCCTAAATACTAATTTACACATAGTCCCTCGGTTCGGTTCGGTTTTCCGGTTCGGTTCGGTTTTTATTCTACATGAAACCGAAACCGAACCGTTACTTTCGGTTCAGTTTTTTTCGGTTTTTCTTTCGGTTCGGTTTTTTTTGATTTTTTCGGTTCTAATTCGGTTTTTTTGGTTTTTTGCTCACCCCTATCAAAAATTCAAATGCATCATTCCAAACTATCATTCATAAAAAAAAATCTATTTCCCATAAACATGTATGCATAGCTAAATGTGTGATGCACACATTCACACCCATAAGATATAAAATAATTAACATTGCTATTTAAGAAAAATTGATTGAAATAACCTTCTTTCAAAAATGATATCTTACCTATGAAGAATCCACTTTGCCACTTCATCAAAAGAAAGGTTAAATCATAAGTCAACTACAAACATATCGGCCAACTGGAACCTCCATGAGGGATGGGAATATAGGTGGTAGATTAGAAATGTTGGTACGTATCTATTGTTTCTTATATATTTAAATCTATACATTTTTGTATTATTAAAATATAATATAACTTGGCTTATTGGATAACATTGTGGGGCCAGGCTATGGGTGAGGTGCATCGAATGACAAGCCATGATAACCCGTATAATCTTGATGATCAACTGGGAGGGGTTCAGTAGGTGGCAGCGTAATATTTGAATTTTGTCGGTGTGGGATATCACTTGGATTACCAAACATCCCATTTGGTAAGTCAAGTGAACCCGTATGATTTTCCCACACAACCTTGTTATAATATTGACAGGTCGGTTACACGTTGTGACTTAAGGAATACGGACACGTATTTTGATTACCGTCAACCACTTACAGCAAATGAACCAAATTTAATCAATTATGAAAATGTGGAAGTTAGTGGTTCAGGGTTTGAGCATACTACATTTAATCAAACTGCTGGTTCAACATTTTCAAACTGGAATAACCAAGCAAGTGGTTCAGGGTTTTAACATCTTTCAAACCAAGGAGCCTCGTCAAGTTTTTTCCCCGTGAGATAATCAAGACGTTTACACACCACTACCACCTGAGCCAACCCAATCTCAGTCAGGTTATTCAAATGATTTTTTAAATTTATTTGATGCTCCCAACTACAATCAAGACGAGTACAATGGTCCACAGTTCAGAAGCACATTAACACCCATACCTTATGGAGGAAACGGCTCGTCTATATCAAAAGCTCAACAAGAAGGTGATGTTGGGCAGTTAAGACGTGGTGATCGGAATATGGTACCAACTAGATGTCCTTTATCGGGTGGTCCCCTATATAGACCTCATGCTCATCATTGATATATAATAAAAAAATATGTATTATTATTCATTATTATTAGTTGTCAAAGAATGTTTAATATTTGTTACTTTAATATTTGTTACTTTGATACTTTAAAAAATGAATACCTTTAAAAAAAGGTTCCCTACAAAGACTTTATTCAAAGCAACCTGCAAAGACTTAGTAAAAGCAACTTGCAAAGATTTCCTGTCTTATTCACACGCTTTGGTAAAAGCAACCTGCAAAGATTTCCTGCCTTATTCACATGTTTTATTAAAAGCAACCTACAATAATTATGTTATCCCATCTCCACTAATTAATCCTATAAATACTCCCGTATACATCTATTTTTTTCACACCATTTCATCTCCATTCATAAATTCGAATTGTTACAATGTCAAACAATAAAGGAAAAGATTTGGACGGAGAAGAATACTATTCGCAACCAGTTAATAAACCGCGCGCTCAAGGATACGAGAATGTTCCAATAAAATGAACAGGAACTAACACATGTTATGGGAGGTTCGGTATGTTTATTTTTCCATTACATCTCGCATTCATTGATGATTGGATACTTATCCGAATTGACCTGGATACAATAGAGATGGTTCAGTATTGTTCTAACAACATATACTGTGAGATGTATAAGAACTGGTGTACAAAAAGGCATAGCACTCATTCCATTTTATATGATTAATTTGTTGCACCAGATTCGTTACTAGAATAAAAAGTACACTGGTCCCCCCGTTAGAAAGGAAAATGAACAGGAACTAACACATGTTATTTGTGAAGAGTATTTTCCTAAGGATGGTGGTGACCTCAGTGCTGATTCGGGAGTTCTTGCATGCTTGTTAATGCAAATGCTAGTCCAAGGAAAGACATTGGTCATGGACAATGAATTTAAAGCCACATGTGGAAGGTATTGTAAATAGATGGCGGGGCACTTTTATCAATATCGTTATCAGAACTAATATACATTTTCCTCTTGTGTGTCTCAGTTGTAATATGCTTTATCTATGAAATGTATTAGACAAAACTAGTATGCTTCAAACTTAGTTAATTAAACAAAACATACTAATTATATATTATCATAAGATACTGAATATTAAACATATTATTATCCTAAAATACTTAATATTAAACATACTAATTAAACATATTTATATTAAACACACAAAAACTACCGATAATACTAGAAATAAGAATCACCGGAATCAGAATCGGAATCCCATGGGAGCAACGCGGGTGATCATGGTTGTGTTCTCCGTTCTTCCTCTTATATATTACGTAGCGCAGCCTCATCCTCAAAATTTTCTTCATCAACTGGTACCTCTTCTTCTTCTTCTTCAAGTTGGACTTCATCGTTCCAGCTCGTAATAGTCTTCCATTGGCCCTTCTGGTTGGTTTTCGAGTAACTAGTAATCAAATGCCCAATTTCAAAAGGCTTCATCCTCTTAAATGTCATTCACATGAGGTTGAATGGGAGGTCTTGGTTGAACAGGAGGTAGAAGTACAACTGGTGGTTGAATTGAAACTGGAGGTTGAACAAGAGGTGGAAGTGGAGGTGGAGGTTGAAGAGGAGCCAGAGGTGGAGGTTGCCCGACACGTAGATGGCGATATCGTTGCACCCTTAGTTGAAATTGTTCCAGGACATCTCGTGGAGGTGTAGACATCATAAGATTGTGAAATTGTTGTCGTATATCAAGTAGATTTCTATTTGACATGTTCTATTTGACATGTTTCATATATCAAGCAGATTTCTACTAGAAATAAGAATCACCGGAATCAGAATCGGAATCCCATGGGAGCAACGCGGGTGATCATGGTTGTGTTCTCCGTTCTTCCTCTTATATATTACGTAGCGCAGCCTCATCCTCAAAATTTTCTTCATCAACTGGTACCTCTTCTTCTTCTTCTTCAAGTTGGACTTCATCGTTCCAGCTCGTAATAGTCTTCCATTGGCCCTTCTGGTGGGTTTTCGAGTAACTAGTAATCAAATGCCCAATTCCAAAAGGCTTCATCCTCTTAAATGTCATTCACATGAGGTTGAATGGGAGGTCTTGGTTGAACAGGAGGTAGAAGTACAACTGGTGGTTGAATTGAAACTGGAGGTTGAACAAGAGGTGGAAGTGGAGGTGGAGGTTGAAGAGGAGCCAGAGGTGGAGGTTGCCCGACACGTAGATGGCGATATCGTTGCACCCTTAGTTGAAATTGTTCCAGGACATCTCGTGGAGGTGTAGACATCATAAGATTGTGAAATTGTTGTAGTATATCAAGCAGATTTCTATTTGACATGTTTCATGAATCCAAATGATTTCCAAAAGCTAGTATTTATAGGGTGAAACTATCAAACAGTAATATTCCCTCAAACGATAATATTCTTTCAAAAGGTAACATTTGTTCAAACTTTCAAATTATCAACAACGAATTTATTTATAACAAAGTAATACAACGAATATTCTAATACCACGGTACCATTTGAATTTAATAACGTCCATTGGGACACCTTAGCATGTTGTGTCCGGGAAGCCCATATATTGAACATTTTCTTGGACCCGCTTCTTTGGGGTGGTGAGCATCCATCTCATTATGAAACCTTGCTGACTTTCTTCTTCCCCTAGATCTAATTAATTTTTCAGGGTTTGCCCTGATGCTCCAACCGGGATCACGCCATGTATCTTGGTGTGAAAGGGAGTAAAAATCACTTTGGTATTGTTCCCGGTAAGCTTTAGTCTTATGCACGCTGTGAACAATATTGTGAGGTGATTCACCTCTATGATTACACACTGCAATTGTGTGTGAACATGGAAGTCTGTGCGTTTGCCACTTATAACAGGTGCATTTTTTGCATTTGTACTGAACGGTGTAGTCGTTTCCACCAGCATCGTTTTGGGTCGACCCTTGATGTGACCCTGTAAATACCTTCATCAAGATTAAACTCAGCGACAGTACGCTCCCTTGCACGTGCACTACTTAAGTTATAAGTGCCCCAAATGCGAGGGGTCAAGCCAGTAGTGCAACTCACATCTATCTCTCCGTGCTTTCGAAAATGCTGGACTGTCTTGTCAAAGGTCACCTGAATACAAGACTTTATCGGCAACAACCTACCACCCTTTAAGGCGTTATTCATGCTCTCCTAGATGTTGGTTGTGAGGTTACCCCAGCGGCGTGCCCACTATCGTGAAGAATAGTCCACTTGTCTAATCCAATATTCTCCAAATAACTCCATGCATCTTGACTTTGAGAGTTCATCTATCTTACTAAATGTCGATACTTTCTCAGCTATGATGTGCAACCAATTCCCCAGCATAGCCTTTTAAGTTCAACTGACTTGAACTTAGACATAAAGTAGCTGCGAATATCACGTAGGCAATAACGATGATATGCATTTGGCTCCATCCAGCCTTCAAAATTATTCATGTCATTTATAATGCCTTTATGTCTGTCTGAGATAACACAAAGTCTCCTTTCATCGGGAAATCTTACATGCCTTCCAAACTGTTTAACAAACCAACTCTAACTTTCATTTTTTTCTTTGTCCACAATAGCGTAGGCTACTGTAAGTATGTAACCGTTGGCATCCTTAGATACCGCAATAAGCATTTTGCCCTTATAAGAACCCTTCAAATGTGTGGCGTCAATACTTATAACGGGTCTATAATGACGAAATGCTTCTATGGACGGCCTAAAAGCCCAAAAAACATACTTAAGTACAAAGGAATTGGATGGCCCATCCGCTTGATGACGCCACTCCACAACAGTATTTGGATTCTCCCGTTTCAATGCACTGATATACTTGGGGAGCCCTTGGAAATTGGACTCCCAGTTGCCATATATATTATGAATAGCTTGTCTACGAGCTCTCTAGGCCTTGATATAGGTAACATCAACAGTCAATGTCTCCTTACAATATGCATGTATCTGCTTAACAGGATATGTAATATCAGCAACAATTGCGTGGTTGATGTATGATGCTAGAGTCTTTGATGTAAGACTTGTGTTGTTGTTACGGACCCTGACCCATAACAATTATGTCCCACAACCCTTGAATTTCCCTGCCTTGTTGCAGAGACCATCCAATTACATGGAGGAGTATTTGGGACAAAGTGTACATAGCCATCACCATTAGTCTCATATGTTTCTTTCCATCTATGAGGCCTACTGTCTTGAACCTGGATCTTTTTCCCGTTCTTAATGTTCCACTTGCGGATAACATGAACAACTTCCTTTTTGGATTTAAAATACGTACATGCTCGAATATAATTTGTTTCTTCGTCCAAGATAACCATGTAATCATCCTCTTCAAAATCATTATCTTCTAATTCTCGTAACACCGAGGTGTCAATGTCAGTTCACCAGTCCATGTGAACGCCCTCATGAATTACCACTTGAAATTCTACAGTCGGTTCATCGTAGCCATCTTCATCACTATCACCCTCTTCGAACCTCATGTCGTCTATAGCATCTTCAGACGTTCCTTCTGAGGGGTAGGAATCAGATCCGTCAAAGCCACCATCATCACTAACTTGTCCACTTGTTGACGGACCCCCTCCCTCGTCATGAGACTGTGCAAGTGTAGAGGCTAGATTATGAGGCTTGTAATATTAAATTAGTTGGGATGAGCTTAGAGGGTTTAATTAGATTAGTAGACTAGTTTACTATTAGATATGAGCTTGGGCTTGGGTTTAAGATCCATAAGGGCCCAATTGTAAACCCATTGGGGTGCCTATATAAACCTTAATGGTTCTCCTCATTTAGGGGCGGGTTTACGATTTTGGTGCAGCCACAAACTGTTTACGATCGTAATCGTAAACTAGAGAGAGAAGATAGTTTACGATTTCTTATTTGTACCTGACAAGTTCATCTTGTGTGCAAAGATTAGGTTTTTCACGTTTTAATCAACGTTTTCTTCGATTTCTTCTCTTCTCTTTCCTGAATCACTAATCTAACCGGATTCCGCACGTTTAGATTAGTTAGATATCGTGAGCGATTGTTGTTTCAGGACCAACAATTGGTATCAGAGCCAAGAAACGAGAGTTTCGTGGTTCTCACGATATTGATTCAAGAAGATCTAACAGTTTTTGTAAGTTTTTTCTTGAGTTTTTCAGGATTACGATCGAGTTTGCTGAGTTTTCAGGGCTGTTCTTGGTGTTTACGACATCTGCTGGTGTTTACGACATCTGCTGGTGTTTACGACATCTGCTGGTGTTTACGATCTGTGTTATTCATCAGTTTTGTGTTTAAGATTGAGAAAAAGGTGTTTACGACTTCAAGATTCGATCTTTGGACGTTCACGATTGAGATTACGATCGAAATTGGTGTTTATGAGTTCAACATTGAGTTTTTAGGAGTTTACGATCGTGTTTACAACCCGGAGGTGTTTATGACTAAGATTACGATCGGAACTGAGTTCACGACCGTGTTTACGACCCGGAGTAGTTCACGATTGGAGATTACGATCGGAATCATGTTCTCGATCAGCCAGGCTGTCAAAATTGTAAACTACTGTTTACGATCGGAAACTGGTTTGCGGCAAAAAATCACTATTTCACACTTTCACGGAAACGGACATAACTTTTGACTCATTTGGAGTTAGAAGCTTAAATTTTAACACGACGTTCGTGACAACGAGCCCCAGAATTACCACTCCGAATTCCACTCCGAAGGCCTCCGTTTTCGCGTTTGGACCCCCAAATTCCACTCCGAAGGACTAACGTCCAGGGGAGCTCGTTTGGACCCCAAATTCCACTCCGAAGGCCTCCATTTTTGCGTTTTAAGTTTTTGACACTATTCCTTGAATAGTACTTTTGCCAATTTTGCCGATTTCACCAGATTTTCAGAAACTGCATATCTAAAGAAAGAAAATGAGTTCAGTGGTTGAAAAAAAAAGAATATGGTTGAGAATAAGGATGCTTTCATAGCTGAAGTTGACGAAACTAAGATATGCCCCAATCCTACTTATGCTCGATTAATTCCTGGCTTAAGACAACTCTGGAAAAATGCTGAAATCGAACTTTTTGATATGCAATGTTCTAGGAGTTCATTTAAAGGTAGGTGGGAAAAGAGTGAAGAGAAAGTAAAAGCTCAAAAACTAGACATTGAGAAATATCAAAAGCTAGCAACGGAGAAGACTATTTTATATGATCACGCTAGGATTGAGATATCTGAGCTGACACAGAAATTAACTGAACTACAGCAAAAATATGATGAGCTGCAAGTCAAGTATGATTGCAACCAGGGTAGAAATCAGCGAATGCTAGATGCTAGAAAAGAATTGTCACATGTTGTTTTAACTGGTCAAGTTAGGAAAGATAAAACTGGGTTTGGGTCAGAAAAGTCTGATAAGTCCTTGGATATAAACAGTATTATTCCTCCACTAGTTCCCAGAGACATTATAGGAATGCTTCTTAGTGAGGATCAAGTTGAACGAACCAAGTCTGATTATAAAGAGGCCGCTCCTCCTATTGATAGTGTCTTGGTTGGAACTACACCATTGACTCAAGAAGAAATTGATAATGAAGCAAACATGGCTTATGGTGAAGGGAGAGTAGAGGATATATCAGACAATGATGCTGAGTGCCAGAAATATGACAGGTGTCATAACTCTAAATCTGATGATGCTGGGATAGAGTTGAAACCATACCCTAAAATTGAAACCCCATACTTCAAAGTAATTGACAAAGTTAAAAGGGAAAAGGTGATCTTGACGACACGGCCTAAGGGGAATATCTTTATGACATCTGGATCAATGTTTGACCAAGAACCAGATGTTGGATATGACTTACCATCCTTCTCCTCCAAGTTCAAGGGAATAACTGATGGAGTAAAAAGTAAAGCTGAAGTTGAGAGGCCAAAGATAACTATCAAGCATCCGAGTATGAAACCAACAGCTGGAGTGAAGAATGAAAAACTCAAGGGAGTAGCAGTGTCTCCCATTTCTTCAGTTGGATCATGCGGTTGCCGTTGTAATTGCAAAAATGGTACTTCAACGTCAAAGAATCAAGGAAGCACAAAGACAGTAAAGACAGGTTCAACACAGGCTTCGAGGAACCACCAGGAAGTCAAATCTGAAGCTGCACACAAAGTAAAGAAGCAGACACAAGGCAAAACTGCTCCATATCAGCCACCAAAGATAAATGGGTACACATCTGACTTCTATCTAAAGAAGCAGACTTGCTTTAATTGTGGCAATGTTGGTCATATTGCTAGAAACTGTCTTTATTGCCCCTATGAACCCTATTATCCGAAAAGTCAAAGGGTTTCATCTCAGGAGTCTGTAAAGTCTAAGCCGGTGATGGTGCAAACACCTAAGGCAAAGAAGACTGTTACTCCTAAGATTAAACCCTCTGATCAACATTGGGGCACTGCTAAAGCTGAAAGAAAATTTATAAATCAAAACAACAGCTTTCCAAGTTACAAAAATTTCCAAAAACGGGTGAATAAACCGTTTTTAAAACAACCAAAGTCTGAAAAACCCAAAGTTACCCCTCCCAAGGTAACTAAAACTGTTTTGAAAAATGATTCTAAAATGAAGAAGGTTGAAATACCTAAAGTCACAACTCCAAAGGTGACTAAAAGAAAAATTGTTTTGAAAAATGAATCTAAAACGAAGAAGGTTGAAATACCTAAAGTCACAACTCCAAAAGTGACTAAAACAAATGCTAAATCAACTGGAACTTGGAAACCAAAAATCAAGGCAGCTCCATCCTAACTTCCTGATTTCTCAAAGGGGATGTTCTTACAAGAAGTATCTTTTATTGATTCCTCAGGTGTACCCAGAAAAACAATGGCCTGGGTACCATTGGCTAACTAATCTCTCACTATATGCAGGAACAGTCAAGGAGGATTATCACTAACATTTTTTTTTAATTTGTTTGTTGATAAGTGATTGTTCCATGCACAGTTTAGGAGACGTATCATCATGTCATGACAAGCAATTTTTTATGGAGGATATGTTTCCTTGAGAGGTAAAAGGTCAAATTCAGCATGAAAGGTACTGTTCTTAACTTGGTTGTTTGTTTGATGAAGCGGTAAAGGGTGTTTGTGTCAAAACCAAATTCCTTAAAATTTTCAGTTGGTGCTTGGTTGTTCAATTTAAAAAAAAAACAATGAGGTATGCATGCTATAAAACCCATTTGTCCAAAAATTTTCAAATCCATACTTTGAAGGTTAGCTTTGCCAGATGTGTGTGAAGTTATTTGTTCTGCTTATGTGTTCGTGTTTTAAAAAAAAATGATGTACACAAATGTTGTGACATTAAAAAATCAAAAAGCAAGGGGAAGAAATGTAAAGATGAAGAAAAAGTTGACCACTCAAAATTAGTGTGCTTTTCAATTTTTAATAGTTTGTTTGTGTCTGTTTCTAAGAAAGTTAAGGGAAGTGAAAAATGTCCGGATTAGAGATGACTGACACGTGTAAAGCGGAAGTGAAAAGCAAGCTCCACGGTGATATGCTCGGTAGGCTCGACCTAATCTTATGACCACCAATGTAAGTGCAATGAACTTAAAATATATATATGTTTAGTTTTCCATCTCAGTTTGTATGGTTTAAAAAACTGAGTCCCAGCAAAAACGGGTTGAGAGTGGTAATTATACCTAGTATTCACTCTCTCACACGCCATGTTTCTGCTGTTATGACTACACCACATAATGAAAAGAAAAAAAAAAGAAATGAAAAAGAAAATAAAAATAATTGAAAAGAAAATAAAATAATCATTCAGTTTGGTCTTCTTTGCGTACTTATACGGCCGACCTAATCACCAATTGATGATTAATGAAATAAGTGGTAGTCATAACGGTGTTGCATGGTTCCTCAAGTTGGGGGTTTGTGAATCCTCAATAAACTCTGAGGTTGGGTAGGTTTTGCTATTTACAATTGGGTGTGGGGACGATTAAACATGCTGGTAATTAGTAATCTATTTAGCATGATACATTTGTTTGGGTTCAAACGGGTTCGAGTTTAAAGCGGACAAACATACCGGCAATCACCTAGACTAGTCGAGTAACTGAAGCTGAAAAGGGTTCCTCAGTCAGATTAATACGGTTTGATCCCTTGTAAACTTTCTCATGTTTGATATTGGTAAGTATTTGTTTATTTTTATCTTTCGTGTGTGAGTCTTTAAGTTCTTTTTGGTTGTGTTTACGTCTTGGCCAGGTTAATTTGAGAAGTCAAAATGTGTTTTCATGGGTTTTGAGGCATGAGAGTATGCCCCCTGCAGATCTTGCCAAATTTTTAGGGGAAGGAGAGGGGATAATAAGTATTATTCGAAGGGAACTCGAGGATGATACTTATTATCTAATGAAAACACTTCCATAATACATAGTATCTGAAGGGAACTCGAAGATAATATGTATTATCTCAGGGGAAGTCCTTAGCTGAGGGGAAGTTATCAGCTAAGGGGAAGTCTTTAGAGGTCTTGGGTTCAGGGGAAGTTTTATAGAAAACCCGTAATCTATATTAGGGTTTTTGGTTAAAATTATATTAATTTGAATCAACTGAACAGATAATAATTACCTTCTAACCCAAAGACCGGTCATCAAATGTCTGGTGGAGTATATTTTTTCAAATGTGTGTCAGACAGGTTGATGATAGAAAGATACTGCTGATGTTGCTGCTGCTCAAAGTTAAAGAACCAGCCGGACAAGACTTCCATCTAAAAAGCATGTGTTCAGGGGAAGTTGTTGGTGTCTTTACAAGTTTCCAAAAGCTTCAAAAGTCTTTCAAATAAAATGCTCATAAGTTTAGGGGAAGCTGAAGATTTCAAGTCAATCTTTGATAAAGAAAATGATACAGAGAGTAGTCAGAGATCATGAAGTTTGAAGATCAACAATCAAGTTGTTCACCGTTAGAGGTTTTCAAAATTTTACCCTCTAATTTTTGGAGATTCAAGACAGTTACCGAGGATTCAGCAAGAACCAGTTCTTTCAAGAAAAGCAAGTCAATGAGAGTCCTCCATTTCATTAACTTGTCCATTTCAAGAAGTTCGAGCTGATGCTGATCAAGAGGAAGTCCCAAGTGCCCGTCATGAAACCCATTGAAGATTTTTGCGAAAAAAATCTTCATCAACATCTTTGCCAGCCAGTCAAGAAGAAGAATTTCAAAGATTGAAGACATTTAATATCAAAAGCCTAGGGGAAGATTGTAGAGGCTAGATTGTGAGGCTTGTAATATTAAATTACTTGGGATGGGCTTAGAGGGTTTAATTAGATTAGTAGACTAGTTTACTATTAGATATGGGCTTGGGCTTGGGTTTAAGATCCATAAGGGCCCAATTGTAAACCCATTGGGGTGCCTATATAAACCTTAATGGTTCTCCTCATTTAGGGGCGGGTTTACGATTTTGGTGCAGCCACAAACTGTTTACGATCGTAATCGTAAACTAGAGAGAGAAGATAGTTTACGATTTCTTATTTGTACCCGACAAGTTCATCTTGTGTGCAAAGATCAGGTTTTTCACGTTTTAATCATCGTTTTCTTCGATTTCTTCTCTTCTCTTTCTTGAATCACTAATCTAACCGGATTTCGCACGTTTAGATTAGTTAGATATCGTGGGCGATTGTTGTTTCGGGACCAACAGCAAGACTGTAACTTTGATGGGCTGGATATGTCTCTTCTTCGGGTTCCTGGTTAATATAACCCAGTATGTTCAGCTGTAATTACTGGCTTCATTTTAACGTAAATATCACACATGTAACGAGGTTTTGTTTCTGCCAGAAAAGACAACATTCCTAAACTGCCGTCATCGTGGATATGTTAAAAATCACATACCCTTTGAAACTTGTAGAACAACAGCATAGACACTTTAAACTCTCGCTTACTAACACCAAGTAGGCTGTATACCATATCAACAAGTTGTTCATATGAGAATTTTTCACGAATAGGAAATGATGAGACTTTAGTTGATTTGTCCGATGACACAACTCCATTCTCGTAGAATATATTACCATTCCAGAAAATTCGTAAGATAAATGGACTGAATGAAGAAATTGCTGAAGACTAAGAAATTTATATAATTATGTTTGGAAAGTGGAAATTCTGTAATTGAAAGAGTTGGTTTTTGAAAGTGTGTTGAAATAGATGAATATGAAATTCTCAAAGTTAGAATTCCGAAGGAAGTTCCTCCGGAACTTTTGATTCTCTAAGTAGTTCCTCCGGAACACTCCCTTTGTTACTCCGGAAGTTTGACTTCTCTCTCGGTTCAAGTTCCAATGCAGGAAAGCTGTCAGAGAGCAGTTCACTTTGTCACGCTTTACACAGTTCACCGATAGAGTTGCTCAACTGTTCACTGCACCCATACGTGGTAGTATAACAACTTTTGGAGTAGATATGATTAGTTCATTTATCCTAGTAGCAAAATGGAAATAAAAGAATATCTTTTATTTCCTCCTTGCACTATATATTACTTGTATTTCTCTTGTTTATTGTTGATCGATTCTTTCAAGTTCATCAGTTGTAACTCTTTGTAAACATTGGAGAAGTAATAATATTGTAGTGCTTGGAATTTATTTCTTGTGTTCAAACTACTTTACTTCTTGTTTATTAGTTACATTCACTGATTAAGAGCATCTTTACTCAAACACAAACAAGTCTGATTCCGCCTTTCTTGTTTGATACCTTCAAGTAACTTGATAGGTTAGTCAGTACTAACCACGATCCAACAAGTGGTATCAGAGCCTTGGCTCTTGTGTTTAAAAAGTTTTAAAGGATTTTCAAAAACTTTTCTTACTCGAAGGTTTTTCTGTTTGCTTTAGATAAGACTGTATCGATTCTTGATCTCTGAAAATGAGTGAACTAAGGAATGACAGCACTAACAAACCACCCACATTTACTCCTGATGACTTTGACACCTGGAAACTTAGAATGGAGATTTTCTGTAAAAACACTGACTACAAAATGTGGAACTCCATTAACTCAGGACCACAGGTCATTACAACCAAATATGTAACGCAACCAAGTGTTGACCTTGTCAAAACGTATGAGAATTATTCTGAGGATGACCATAAGACCTGTGAATGTGACTACAAAGCTTTGTGGGCACTCTAGGTAGCTTCTCCCTAATTCCATACTCATTGGCTTTAAGAGATGCAAAACTGCACATGATCTTTGGAAAACTCTTATTGAAATGTATGAGGGGACAAATGAGGTTAAGGAGAACAAGAAAGATGTTTTGAAACAAAGATATGAAAACTTTTCTCATAAAAGAGGCGAAACCATGTCTGAGCAATATTTGAGATATGTGAAACTGATAGATGAACTGCAAGGTGTAGATGTCAAAATAGAAAATGCTAATATAATCAGAAAATTTTTAAGATCTTTACCTAAGTTTGGACTGACTATACAGTTAGTATAAAATATAACAAAGATCTCAAAACTTTGAAACTAGGAGATCTCTATGGGATGTTGAGTGCACATGAGATGGAGATGAATGAGAAGTCTGGTGTAACATCTAACCAAACATCATCTTCAAAAAGCACTTTGGCTCTCATCACTGCTCACTCAGAGAACTATTCTGATCATGAACCACATATATCCTTTCCTGAGTCACCTAAAGGACATGAAGTTTCATACCTTCAAAACTTTGCAAATGTTGCTAACAGTTCTTACACAGGGTTCATTAGATCAGATCTTGAATGCATAAGTGCAGATGATCTAGAGGAGATTGACATTACAACCCAGCTTGCCATGGTGTCACTGAGGGCACAAAGGTTCTACAAAAGAATTGGAAGAAAGTACAATGGAGCCAAGAATGCTCCCATAGGGCTTGACAAATCAAAAGTCAAATGTTATAACTGTCATCAGTTAGGACATTTTGCCAGGGATTGTTCTCAGCCAAGAAGATATTATGGGTACAATGCTGAAAAGAAACTAGAATACACCAAACCAAGCTCTTCCTCAGGCCTAACTCCACCAAAACCTGCTTTCAACCAAAGTCAAGCAACTGCTGCTGTTGCAAACCAAACAGGGTTTGTTGACTGGGAGGATGTGATGAGTGAGTTTGCTCCAACTAACCATGCTTTGATGGCCAGTGGCTCTTCACCTGCAATTGGAGAGGTAAACTCAAACTCCTCAACTGAACTTGAAAATGTGTTATGTACACCTAAGTGTATTGAACTGGTTGAAAGTTACAAGAAGCATAATCTATCTCTAATAGAAGAAATTACAAACTTAAATGAGTTGAAAGAGTACTAAAAAAGAACAGATATAGCTTATTCAACCAAAACTGATGAACTGAAACAAACTATAGGGCTTTTGAAACATCAACAAACTGATTTTATAACACAAATGGATGATGTTGTAGCACAACTGAAAATTTCACAAAACAAAATGAGGAATATGTGTTAGACATTCAAACCCTAAAAGATCAACTGAGAGAAGCCATAAGCATTGTTGATAAGTTTCAGATTGCTAGTGAAAAAGCACAAAGGTTATGGCATGAACACACACATGGGAAGGGAAGGGTGTCATTTAGGACAGTGGAGAATCCTGATTCTTACACTAGCCTTTTGAACTCCACCCTACAAGGAAACAAATGTTTCCTTGACTGCTAACCCAAAGAAGAATGGTCCTGCAATTGAGGACCTATCCAATGAGATTGAATGCGTGAAAAAGAATGATGACATACAGATTGAAAATTACATTGGTTTTTCTGATATCACAACAGTATCAACCAACATTTCTGCTAAGGTTGAAAATTTGAAACTTTCAATACCTGTTTTCAATCAAGTGTCACCAAAACACCAAAACACTCACAACTCAGTGAGAGAATGCATAATTTGTGGTGAAATAGGACATG
>JBCNJP010003957.1:0-10316 GCA_039602395.1 Deinandra increscens subsp. villosa
ACATAAACAAAAAAATACGTGGCTAAAAGGGTTCAAAGGCTATATATTTGGCCACGGGTACAAAATATATGTGGCTAAAACGAGAATTTCTTACCTTTGGCCACGTTTTTTACAAAACAGTGGCTATGCGATATCAAAAAAACCGTGGCCAAAGCCACTTTTTGACGTAGTGTTAATAATCATGATTTCGCTACTTAAATAAGCTTTAAATAATAAAGATTGTAGGTTCTCGCCTTTAGTGTAGTAGTAAAGCCGAAACCGTTGAATAAGTTGATATGTACCATTTTTGATTAAAATGTTTATGACTTGGAAATTGTCTGGCACACTATTCCTTTTTTATGAAAATAAGTTCGAGAAATTGTGGCGCCCCATCCCTCCATTCTCCGCCATTATTGAGCTTGTTTTGAATATATATATATATATATATATATATATATATATATATATATATATATATATATATATATATATAGGGAATGGATCTCTTGAAAACCCACATTAACCTTGAAAACCCTGGAAACCCTATAACAACCATTGATCTCTTCTCATCAATGGATAAGATTGAATCTAGCCTTTTTTTTTCTTCTTGATTTATTTTAATGGTTAAAAAGTATAAAAGTGTATTGTGGTAATCTTACACTCATTTTCTCTCTCATCCTTTTTCAAATTTCAAGACTCCAATCATTACCCTATTTTCTACTTTTTAATTTCTCTTTCCTACTTTTTTAAATTTCTCTCATTTACTTTTTTAATTTCCAGACACGAGTTGTTACATATATAAAAAATGTAACTGGTATTAAACATTCTACAAACACGCATTTTACATATGTAAAAAATTATGACTGTTATTAAACACTCTACACGCGTGCGTTTACATATGTAATTTTCTGGATAAGTGATACAAAAAAAATCATAAATATATTTTATTAATTTATAAGTAACCGTTACAATGAACATTAAACATAACAATATCTATTATCTATTACTATATATAATACATATTGCCCTAAAGGGCATTTTGGTCATGAAAAATGCTGAATCCTTAAGACGCGTACAAATACTTCAGCATCATGTACAACCTTTAAAGCCAACCAACTTTAAACCCACCCTTTTCAGCAACATGCACACCTCGATATCCCTCTTCAGCCGTCTCTCCCCCTCCATTGGCCGTCTCCACCTCCACCTCGATATCTATGTTCAATTGATTATCACGCAACCTCCACCTCGATATCCTTTTCGAGAAACCTATCACAGACGGAGAAACCCTAAAAAGAAATTGCGATATGCCTTTCACGCAACCTTCATCTGTATCGTTATCTCTCTCTTTCCGCTCTTCATCTGTATCATATCAGATCAAGAATCGGTATCAACATCGAAGCTTATATCAACATCAAGAATTACGATTATAAGGTACCAACATCGAAGCTTCATCTGTATCATATATTCATCTGTATCACTAGATCAAATCGATATCAGATAGAATCGGTTAGGGTTTTCGAAACATCAGGTCTACATCGTTTTGGTTCTCAAGCTTTCGGTTTTTAGGAACCCAATCCAGAATCTTAATCATCTCTGTTGTACTAGCTTCCGATTTTATACCTAAATGTTTATACAAAATCTGTTGTAGCTTAAAGATTTCGCAACTGCTTAAATCCCTGAGGTCAGTTTCTTGATTCTGTTTAGATTTTTATTTCTTTGTATGCATCATTTTTTATTTTAATAAAGTTAAGAATCTGTGTTCAGAATTTTGTTTGTATGCTTAACAACCTGCTCCTTTCTTGATTTTGTTGTCCATCATGCTTAACTACCTGTGATGCGCGCATAGAAAATCTGGAAGAAGTTGGTATCATGCTTAATAAAGTTGAGATCTTTAAATGGTAGATGATGCGTACAAAATCTGGAATAAGTTGGGATGATGTGTGATTTGCTCATTAAATGGAATTAAGAAACATCAAGGAATGAAAATAAATGGGATGATGTTTGATTTATCAGAGAGGTATGAAATGGTTTGCTGTTATGTGGGATTAGTATAGTAATCATGTGAAGGAAGATATGATTGATAGATTTCTAAATCATGTTCTCTTTGTGTTTTAACTGCAACTATTTTGGTAATTAGATAGCGATATGGTCAAAGTTAGGTAATTGTGAAACATTAAATCATTATGAAGTTGTACTAAAAGATTGTAGGTTGATGTGGAGGTTAACAGATGACTAAGATGCAATATTTAGTGCAACAAGAGCAAGAACAAAATGGTTTAATAAGGATAAAAGAGGTACACAATTTTTCAGCACTCTTTTAACATCTTCATTTCTGTCCAGAAGACAAAAAATGATAGGTCACTCTATTATAATATTTTTGTTTAACTAGAAGCTTTTTGATGGCATGTGGTTACAGGGAATGATAGTTACAAAATCGATGAGAAATGGGAATGCCGTACAAATAGAAAGTCTGCTCGACAAAGCACGTGCAAGTACTATCTCCACCAAATCAGGCTCAGACACCTACATGTCCAAAAATGTCATAACAGGTATCACATGTCAACCAGCACCGCAGATGTCATAGGGATTACAGTTAGAAGTTTGAATCCAGATTGTGTGTAAGTTCAGTTTTTAATGCACCTATCATCTCTAGGTTAGTTGTGATTTGGTCGGTTTGAGTAGCTAACTGTGTTTAAAAAAACGATAGAGTTTTGCTGATTTATATTTGATACTTTTGTGTTTTGTCTAAAATTTAGTTTTATAGTTACAGCCTGTTTTTTATGCTCATAAAAGCTTGTAAACGGTAGATTTAATGAACTGATGGAGTCATGTTCAAACACATTGGACCTTTCTATATCTCTGTTTATAAAAGGAATTCATGCAATCATAGACTCGAAACACATTTTTTTAATGTATGAAGAAACATCTTTACTTACATTTTACGGGTTTTATCCATGATAGTATTTATGCACTTTTACTGTTTAAGTTCAAATTTGTTGCTGCAGTTGTTACTATGAACTTATGAAGGCCGTCCAAGGAAGCACGGTTAATTGCAAACTCCCTACAATATGTTGCAGACCATTTTTTATTCATTTTTTAGTTGGGGCAAAAGGTTCAGGTCGGGCAGATGGCTGAGTTGGCTGAGTTCAGGTTATCCTTCACCGCTACTACCTTTACGTGTAGAGTTAATTTACTGTTGTTGGTACAGGTATGTAACTAATGGCTCCGATTGTTTAAATGAATGGCTTATTTATCAATGTTGCTTTTCATTTTCCAAATCGAGGGTGTAACATCAAACAAAGATGCTGCCCATCTTGCTGAGAATTTTTCCCAATCGAAACGTTCTACAAATGTTGATTAATTTATAATAAACCAAGATGTAACTTAAAAGTGGTATTTTTCTATCGAAACTAATTATAAATTTGCAGGTGGTACGAGTACCTGTTTAAGGTAGAAACCATGGTAGAAATTTTCAATAGCCCTTAATTTAAGGTAAATAAGGTGCTGAACACTCCTAAGCCTTTTTGTATTTTCATCTATGAATTGCTCTTCATTTGGTGACATATGTGTTCTCTCTGGCCCTTGGTGACATCTCAAAAAGGATATCCAACTCACTCACATGTGTTCTTTCTCACCAACTAGCATATGTTTTTAACAACTTTATGCTATACCAATTATCAACAACTTATTTTATTTTTTGTCTTTGTTTTCTGCAAGTCGTTGCCTCCAGTCTCATATTTAATTTGTCTTTGCTTATTTACTTCTTATTAACAGATCTAAGATTACCACAGGTATTTGGATAGCAAAATGGCCTGGTATTGAACCTTGCACCATTATATTGGATCTTA
Organism: Deinandra increscens subsp. villosa; assembly: GCA_039602395.1. NCBI lineage: Eukaryota > Viridiplantae > Streptophyta > Magnoliopsida > Asterales > Asteraceae > Deinandra > Deinandra increscens. Next base: position 3,828 of record JBCNJP010003957.1, read on the forward strand.
AGGGTACCGATGGAAGAGAACGAGGAGAGGTTATTCTAAACTCAAAGTATGTATGTTTAACAGTTTTTTATAAGGTTTCTCTGTTTTGCATTTTTAAGCCTCTTGTTAGATTAGTTCAGAATGATCATGATTAAAATGTATTAGTTGGTTTTGTTTTATATCCGAGTCACTTATATCATTTTTAAGGGAGAAATAATGGCTCATTTTTTTTTGGTTACTTGCCATTTGTGTAGATCATATTACACACCAAAGTTATTTGAAGAACCCATCATTCCCAAGTTAGATTGGAAATAGGTACTCTAACGGCAAAAAAGAAGGTGCCCAATGATCTGTTTTTGTTATTGTTTTCATATTTACTTTCATGTCTTCGGCATCTGCAAAGTCACTTTTAAGTTATACAATCCAAACTCCAATTAGATATGTATGTAATAAATTAATATTAACTAATTGGTTTGATGGCAGGTTCAAGCAAATTTGTTTGATGGCAGGTGCAACAAAGGTTATTATTCATCGAGCAAAATAATGGAACGAGGAATTGTGTTGAAAAGAACAATAACATCCATTTCATCGAGCAAAATAATGGAACGACGAATTGTATTTAGTTTTTTTATATATACAAGACTGTTTGATATTTTGGAATAGTGGGCCATCAAGAGAAGTGACCATGCCAAAATCACAAAGATTAAAGATCACTAAAAGAATAGAAAGTGTGTCAAAGATTTATTTTTACATCTTTATATTTATCTTTCATTACTAATAAGTATCTTGATTGCCATATGGCCATTTCTAAACACCACCACAATCAACATAGATCCCATCGTAATTATCAAATGTAATCGTGTCAAACCCTCATATTTAAAATAACTTTTTGAAGTTAATATTTTCAATCATGTCAAATTTTACTAATAGAAAACAAATACGGTTTTGGTTGATTGTCATCGCCGTCAAACGCTCATGTATTGCATTATAAATTGTTGTCGTGTCGCATCACGCTAACAGGAACGAATATCGCGTTGTAAATTGTCGTCGTCGTCGACCGTGTGAACAGTTGTGAGTATGTTATATATTGTGTTAATTTGTGAGTACTGATATGGCTCTGCTGTTTTAAGTGTTGTATGTAATGTTTTATGTTCATATTGAAAGTTTTAGGCAATGATTTGATTGATTGTGGTATATCTATGGAAATTTGGCCATCATTTCTGATAGTTTAGAGAATCAAGTATTTGTATCTTATTTATGATTGTCAAGTTGCCAACAAGGATTTTGAGCAAGATCTGATTTTGAGCAAGATCTTTGGTTATATTTTTCCAAATTGATATTTTGCTGTTGATCAACCAAACATGTTAACATATTAACAAGCATTGTGTTGTAGTGCTCTTGAAAAACGCATTCAAGGAGCTGCTTGCTGGCAGAAGGACTTATGGCTGCCGGATATGACACCTATAAAAGGCTGTAAATCTGAGATTTTAAGCAGAGATTTGACACATCCATTAGCTGAGTTTGATAGGGAAACATAAACACCACTACATGTTTGATTGTAAATCTAATACGTGTTAGAATATTTATTATTTGATTCATTGTTAAATATATAATTTTGTATCGGGAAACACAAACATCACTACTTTCTTTTTTTAAAATCAATACTAGAGGAAGTGAGATATATCCATCACGACAAATGGTAGTAATGGATCATTTTTTTTCTTTGATGGAAATCAATATTGAATAATAAAGTAGAAGGAATCGTATAAAAAAAGAAAATATTGAAAAATTAAAAAGGTTAAATATGATATTTTAGATATTAGAGAGGGATATACTCTTTGTGACAAGGACGCTCAATACTTCAAGTCATAACCATAGACAATCCCGCGTAACGAGGGCTTTTTGTAGCTCCAAACGATGGATTTTTCTTTAAATCCCGTGTAACCAAAAATGGGTACGGCATGGGTTTCCCCCTAACGTATGTACCGCATTATAAATTGCCGTCGTGCTACATCACGCTAACGGTAACGAATTTCACGTTGTAAATTGTCGCGTCGCCATAACGCTCAAACAAATGACAAATAACCCGCTATAAACTGTCGCCGCCGCAACGAGCGGGCACACGGCTAGTATATATATATATATATATATATATATATATATATATATATATATATATATAACAAGCTAACATGAATATAAAAAACTAATAATGTTTCTGTTCTTGATAATCATCTTCATCTTTAACAGAAAAAAAAATCATTCACCTATAAAACAACAAGTTAATCAGTCCAGACAATATGTAGCACAAATTTACATATATAAATTTAATTACATAATGAAACAAACAAAAATTTACAAATATACATATGTAAAATCATATAGATAATGATATGTAACATTTTACATAAATAAATTACATATGTAACATGATACATATTTAAATTTTGCATATTATATATATATCATTTTGAAAATCCTACGTGTACACTAGCGGAGCACTATTCATACCACGTGTCCGCACGCATGGAAGCCAGGTGTCAGGTGGTAGATGGTTTAGTTTTTTTTTTAATTTTTTATACTTACTTATTGCACAAAATCTGTGTGCGAGGATATGGTTTTATTAAAACCATGTTCCGCTTATTGGTTTTCTTTATTGTGTGGTGTTTTCTCATTGGGTGGGAGTGGCGGTGATGACAAACCACTCCACCGCCTCACTCTCTCTTTCTCTTGATTAAAGGAACATCTCCCTCTCTCTCTTGCCTCATTATTCTCTCTCTTCATCTCTCTATTTTCTGTCACCAAGACAATCCACCGCCACCGCCGATGGTTTTCATCGGCGAAAGAATCGCTGCGCCGTCGACGGATCGCCGTTCATCTCTGCCGGCGTATTATGGTGCGTCGCCGTTGGTGTATGATACTCGCTATGAGGCCGCCGGCTAGGCGGCCGCCGGAGTCATCCGGTGTGTCGCCGTCGGTGTACCACCATTGCGTCGGAGGGTTGAAGATCTGCCGCCGTCGACGTAATAAGGTGTGTTGTCGTTGGTGTACGGTGTTCTCCACGGTCGCCGGCTAGATGCCGCCGGAGTTATCCGTTGTGTCTCTGTCGGTGCGCCGCCGTTGGATCTGTTTAAGATCTGTTTGCTTTTTACATTGTTCATCTGATTTCTTTACCGCTGCTGTATAAGCGGCTCTGATGATGATTTTGGGTCATCGATTTCCCTTTTACCAGAGCCTTTACGGCGATGATGGTCACAAATTTTTGGGATTCGTGATTCATGTTTCATAGTTGCTGTTGCTGTTAGCGTTTCATGGTTATGGCTTGAAGAACTTTCTGGAACTGTCGGTAAACGTGCCCCATGTCACATTTGCGTTACTGTGTAACGGTTGATTCATTCGATTGGCACTATTTTTCTTTGATTACGGGTTTCAAAGAACCCAGATTTGAATTGGTGTTGGAAATTTAAGGAACTTTGAATCTGAGTTTAATGGATTTATGATGGTTTGTGTTGGTTTGACCTTGAAACGGAATTGTTGGTTGTAAATGGCGATGGTGTTGGCTGTAAATGGCGATGATGATTTTCTGGTGTAAAAATCTGGTGAGAATCCATGTGTAGGAGGGCAATTTTGTTTTGCAACCACCATGGATTTATGATGTGATTTTGTAAATCTGAGCCATATGAAAAAAAAAATCTTTTTCTATGATTTATTCTTTTTGTTTTTTAATATCTAATTCAATTTTCTGGTCTAAAATCTAGATATAAATTTAATTTTCTGGTCTAAAGTCTAGATATTCTACACATAAATATCAGTTTGAAGGTTGCAGATCAAGATGGTAGCTTTACCTATTGGGTCTTTTTGTTTTTGTTTAACGACGGTTATGGATGGATTAGGCGGTTCTTTCTTCAACTGTTTCACTTTATTTCGAGACAAATACAAACCACATTTCAGATCTAAATTTGCATTCTGAATTCAGTTCATATCTCCATTTCAATATTAATTTGTTTTTTAAGTTAAATGTAGCAGGTAGTGACTTTGGAAAGGGAACTACATAAAAAGAAGACAAATGTGTTGTAGGTGAACACGTAAACCTGCTCAATTTACACGTGTTTGACTCTTGGTTAGTCCAATTACACGTGATGTCTGAACATGTGTCTAAACCTCAATTGTATTTGCAATTAGTGAACTGAGCTTTTGGGAGTACATCATCATAATCTGATTTGATAACTTTTTTTAAAGGTCAAGTTTATACATCAGTGACATGCTAGAAAATGTATCAAACTTTGTAATGACTTACTAAATTAAATTAGCTAATAATATGTAACTAAAAGACATGGATCTAGGGAACGGTACAGATCTATAGCATGAACGAAGATACTTAAAAACTCAAGATGCAAAATATAGAACGATATTATGTTCAATAAAGTAACGTATCTTGCGGCAAACCGCATTCCGTTTTACTTATTTCAATGCGAAACCTTCAACGTAAACTAACAATTAACAGCCTCAACGCACAAACTCAACGCATTACAATATATGATCTCGCCCCGCGGCAACGCGCGGGGTTGGTAATTGATTTGGACTATAAACAGATTTCTCAAAAATGATACATTGTAATTGCTTTGGGTTGCTGCTATCTATAAACAGATATGTCTATTGGTGATGGCTGTGGGTACTGATTGATTTGTCTAATGGTAACTTTAACCCCCTTTTACATCCTAAGACTTAACAGAAGTACACCCGATAACGAGGCCTCGCCCGCCGCAACGCGCGGGTCGCAGATCTCGTTTATCATGATTAGAGAATACATATTGTATTAAAATTACATATGTAAATGTCACAGAAAGTTACATGCATAAATTTATCATATAATGAGATGTGAGATATATCCATCACGACAAATGGTAGTAATGGATCATTTTTTTTCTTTGATGGAAATCAATATTGAATAATAAAGTAGAAGGAATCGTATAAAAAAAGAAAATATTGAAAAATTAAAAAGGTTAAATATGATATTTTAGATATTAGAGAGGGATATACTCTTTGTGACAAGGACGCTCAATACTTCAAGTCATAACCATAGACAATCCCGCGTAACGAGGGCTTTTTGTAGCTCCAAACGATGGATTTTTCTTTAAATCCCGTGTAAACAAAAATGGGTACGGCATGGGTTTCCCCCTAACGTATGTACCGCATTATAAATTGCCGTCGTGCTACATCACGCTAACGGTAACGAATTTCACGTTGTAAATTGTCGCGTCGCCATAACGCTCAAACAAATGACAAATAACCCGCTATAAACTGTCGCCGCCGCAACGCGCAGGCACACGGCTAGTATATATATATATATATATATATATATATATATATATATATATATATATATAACAAGCTAACATGAATATAAAAAACTAATAATGTTTCTGTTCTTGATAATCATCTTCATCTTTAACAGAAAAAAAAAATCATTCACCTACAAAACAACAAGTTAATCAGTCCAGACATTATGTAGCACAAATTTACATATATAAATTTAATTACATAATGAAACAAACAAAAATTTACAAATGTACATATGTAAAATCATATAGATAATGATATGTAACATTTTACATAAATAAATTACATATGTAACATGATACATATTTAAATTTTGCATATATATCATGATTAGAGAATACATATTGTATTAAAATTACATATGTAAATGTCACAGAAAGTTACATGCATAAATTTATCATATAATGAGATGTGACATGAAAATAACCTAAATGTACATATGTAACCTAAGTTTACATCTGTAAATTTAAATATAGAATGAGAGTTAACATTAAAAAACATAAATTTACATATGTAAGATTAGCTATCACATATATAACGTCAGTTATTACATATGTAAAGTAAGACATTACAGATATATTACATATGTAACATAGTTATTACATATGTAACATCAGTTATTACATACGTATCATGAGATATTACATATACATAACACGCTACATATTTAATTTTGCATATATATGTATCATGATTAGAGAATACATATAGTATTAAAATTACATATGTAAACGTCACAAAATGTTACATATCTAAATTTATCATATAATGAGATGTGACATGAAAATAACATAAATGTACATATGTAAATTTAAATATAGAACGAGCAATGTTTTAAAAACCGGTTTTTTAGTTGAACCGGAAAACCTTCCGGGACCGGTTCGACCGGTTGGACCGGTTAGACCGGCTGGTTGAACCGGTTAGGGGATTTATATATATTTTTTTATAAAAATGCTAATAAACTTGTACACCCCAACAAAAGTAGTTAAAATACAATTATAATCCACTCAAAAATAATATCAAATATGTATTTCATAAGAAAATATAAGTTTTAAACTTTAAAAAATAATAAAAAATAAAAAAAAAGTTAATAAAAATTTAAAAAAAATAAAAAAATCAAAAAACCGGTTGAACCGGAAAAAACCGGAAAACCGGCCGGCCTAACCCAGT